>CABHPH010172489.1:0-23636 GCA_902168325.1 Peromyscus nudipes
TCTCTCTCTCTCTCTCTCTCTCTCTCTCTCTCTCTCTCTCTCTCTCTCTCTCTCTCCCCTTCCAGCTGCTGTACAAGGAAAGGGCAGGCCAGGCACCCTACTGAGAGTCTGCCTGTAAGTCTAATTTTTATTTTTGAAGAGAAGCTTCCTGTGTTAGCATTCAGGTATTTACACTGGCCTTCCATCAGGGTCCTGACAGAATACCTCATCTGCTATAGCCACTCCCTGTGTGCATGCACTACATTCCATTATAAAAGGCCAGCCCCTTCCATCTGTCCTGTCTCTTCCCTCCACTCTGGTCTCCAAAGGCAGCCTCTACATCCCCTCCCTTCCCCCAATAAAACTCCTACATGAGTTCTATTGTATGGTGTGACTTTCTTCCCATCACATTTAAACTACAACATTGGTGCCGAGACTCTGGTAGGCTCTCCTGGTGGCTCCTCCTGCCCACTGGCAGTTTGAGACATACTGGAACCCTGGACCCAGTCTACCTGCAACTGCCTCACTTTCCACCTAATCGATCGCCAGGCCCTCCATCCAACACCAGCGAAGATTGGTAAGTTCCCCTTCTCCAAGTTGATGTAAATGCTTCCTTGGACCCGTGGGAGTGACCATTGAGTGTCTGGCACCCCTCTGGTGTTCTTGGAGGTGGAGGAACATTCAACCGAGGTCTTTAAGGCTACAGTTGACCCTCTTTGCCAACACTCACCTCTGGCCATTTCCCATGAGTGAGGCTTCATCTATCAAGCATAATTTCTCATCTTTTGGCCCTGTCCACAAGCTCTGGTACCAGGCGACCACATGTCTCTTGGGCTCAGAGCCCTCAGCCCCTATTCTTGCATGATGATGTACTGAACAGCTTGTGCATTACTTAACCCTTGGCCTGTCTTTTGTGTGATAACACACTAGAAAGCTTGTGCCTACTCAGTCCTATCCTCCCTGAGCTCCTAGGATACTAGGAATTTCAAGCCTTTGGATCTTGTTTGTCTACCTCACTCATGGGAACTGTGCCTTCTACCATACCTCCAAGCTCCCCTCTGGGATGTCTCTTGGAAAACCCACTTAGCACCTGACTTAAGAGTTTCTAAACTTATCTGCCTTTGCAGTCAGATTTGGCCATAATACCCCTTAGATAATCAAAGTGTCCACCTACTGGCAATCAGGATCCCAACATTATACGGGACCTTTACAGCCCTTTACAACTTTTGCTAGCAATCAGGTAAGTGGAAGGAGGTATCCTATGTCAAAGCCTTCTCCTACCGTAGCTCCAAACCTTATCTCTGTTCTTCCTGTTCCCCCACTCACTTCCTCCTAGCTATGAAGTCTGAACTAGAGGAGCCCTCCAGTATTCTGGACCCTGTTAATGAGCCCCCACTGTACCGACCTCAACAAACAACTGCTCCTTCAGCTCCTCCAGCCTCTTCCTAGCCTCCAGTAATGGGCTGTTATAACCATCTGACTTTGGCACCCACTTTCATTCCCCTTGTTATTTGTTCCCGCTCTGCTATGGGACCCCCTCCATCTCTCTCTACCCAGCCTAACCCAGCCGTAGTTCTCACTTTATGAGAGGTTGCCTGGGTGGGTGGACTGGTTAACGTACATGTCCCCTTTTTGTTAAGTGAACTCTCTCAAATAGAGAAAAAAAATCTGGAGTCTTATTCTAACTCTACTTCTTTCACTATATCACCCAATGGTATAATCTCACCTTCCATGATATACATATATATATATATATATATATATATATATATATATATATATATGATTCTATCTAACAACCTACTTCCTGAGGAACGCAGGGGAGGTAGGGAGCAGGCTAGAGCACATGCAGACAAAATCCACCAAACTAATGCAGCACACCTGGCCTGGGCTGAGGCAGTCCCCAACCGGGATCCCCAATGGGACTATAGTACCCCAGGGGGCATTCTATCTAGGGATCAGTTTACAACCTGCCTCCTAGATGGTCTCTGTAAGGCTACCCTAAACCAGTTAATGATGAAAAACTCCAAGAAATTGTCCAGGACAAACAAGAAAACCTGTCTCAGTTTTTAGAACGTCTCAGAAAGGCCCTCTTACAGGTTACTAATCTAGACCCCAAAAATTCAGAGGACAGAGAACTCCTTATGACCTGTTTCTTTTCCCAGAGTTTCCCTGACATTAGGGCCAAGCTTAAGCATCTGGAGAGAGGATCTTTAACCCCACAGGCAGAAGTCTTGGCACTGGCCTTTAAGGTATACCATGGGAGAGATGAAAAAGCCTATATACAGAAATACCAAATGCTGGCTGAGGCCATTCAACGGGCTTCAGTGATTGCCTGGACTCCCTTGCCTCCCAGGGCTTGAGGACCACTGGATCCCTGCTTCAAATGTGGTCAGGAGGGTCATAGGGCCCAGGCCTAGGGCCTGCCCTAATCTCTGCAGGCCACTCGGGCCACGTCCAAAGTGCCACCAAGAGGGACAATGGGCTGTTGACTGTCTGCATGCCCCTTGTGGCATGGGGACACCAGATGCAGAATGCCCTCCAGCCAATCTTTTAGGCCTGGCCGTGGTTGACTGATGAGGCCCAGGCTTCCTTGGCCCAATGACTGTTATCTCTGATAGGGAGCCCCAGGTGGTCATTACAGTATCAGAGCAGTACTTCTCCTTCCTCTTAGACACTGGGTTCTAATGGAGTTTTGGGAACCCACCTGTCCTTCTCATCTCCCTGTTTTCCACACAGGGGGGAAGACTTATGTACTTCACCAGACCTTACCACTCAACTGCATTTTCAGAGGTATTCCTCACACTCATTCCTTCATGGTGGTGCCAACTTGTCCTGTCCCCTTACTGGGAGGGGATCTTTCAGCTGAAGTAGGAACCTCTATTTCTTTTGCTCTCCCCATTCACTTAACCCCAGACTCTCCAGCACTCCTCTCCTACTCCTCTTAGTCACCCAACCCACTGTTCCAACATGTCATTTCCTCTGCCAATCTCCCAGGTAGCCCCCCAAATCTGGGATACCCAAAACCCATCTGTTGCTAAACACCATCCCTCCATTATCATCCAATTACAGGACCCTACCAGGTACATTACACAAGCCCAGTACCCACTCTCACTCCAGAGCCTCAGGGGACTTAATCCTATCATCTCTGACCTCCTAAGAAAAAAATTACTTTGTCCCACAGCTTCTCCCTTTAACACCCCTATACTTGCAGTTAAAAAGCCCAATGGGACCTACCCTGTCTGATTCAAGACCCCCAGCTCATTAATTCTGCAGTGGTCCTACTCTACCCTGTTGTGCCTAACCCTTATGCACTCCTTTCCACTATCCCCTCTGGATCCTCCCATTTCTCAGTTCTGTATCTCAAGGACGCTTTCTTCTATATTCCTCTCAGCACTCAGTCACAAAATATTTTTGCTTTCACATGGCTTGTGCATGTATGTGTATGAGTACAGACCTGCACAGGTCACCATGGTGCATATGACACCCACCTCTCCAGCCAGCTCACATGGACTGTCCTACCCTAGGGGTTCCTGGACAACCCACACCTCTTTGGCCGGGCCCTGGCTTCTGATCTCTTTGTCTCTCTCCAAATCTAAACTCATACAGTATGTAGATGAACTTCTCCACTGCAGTCCGTCCCTACTAATTAGCAGGGCCCCTTCAAGGTAATTCTTTCTCTCTCTCTCTCTTTTTTTTAAGATTTATTATTTATTATGTGTACAGTGTTCTGTCTGCACACCAGAAGAGGGCATCAGGTCTCATTTTAGATGGTTGTGAGCTACCATGTGGTTGCTGGGGACTGAACTCAGGACCTCTGGAGGAGCAGTCACTGCTCTTAACCTCTGAGCCATCTCTCCAGCCCGAGGTTGTAGCATGAATCTTAAAAGTTCTTATTAATGAAATCAAACCTGAGCCAGGTATTGGGGTGAACTGGAAGATCAGAGAGCCAGAACAAGCCACAGCTACCTCACCTCGCCGGATCCTCAGCTGGTCTTGTTTCCTCAGACTGGAAGCCTCTGTGTCCTCATATCCGAATGGCTTTCAGCTGAACTGTGCTTGAAAGCCTGAAGATTAACCAGCTAAAAGCTTAACCAGCCAAATGCTTCTAGTTGCTGGTCCTCACGCCTTATATACCTTTCTGCTTTCTACCACCACTCCCTGGGATTAAAGGCTTGCTTTCTGGGATTAAAGGCGTGTGTCACCAAGCCTGGCAGTTTCCAATGTGGCCTTGAACTCACAGAGATCCAGAGGGATTTCTACCTCTGGAGTGCTAGGATTAAAGGTGTGAGTGCCTCCATTTTCTAGCCTCTGTATCTAGTGTCTGTTCTGTCTCTGACCCCAGATAAGTTTATTAGGGTGCACAATATTTTGGGGAACACAATACCACCACACGAGGTAATTCTTGTAACCCCCACAGTCACTAAGCTTGAGAGTCTCTCTCACTGGATTCACTTATCCCACCTCAAGCCCTTTACTCCCCCATCTCAATACAATTTTACTTTGTACACATCAATGCCAAAAGAACCCTGCTCCCTTAAATTTCAAAGGGAAACCGAGATCAACTGCCTTGTCCCCAGTTCCAGAAGAATGAGGCTTCACCCCATAGCCATGCTCAACTCCACTGGATGGAGAACCCCATATGGAAGTGGATATTTTCCTTCTTGACCCCTTTCCTTATTTTCCTGTCTCTACTAATCACACCCTGTTTCATCTATTTCTTCTCTATGTATCTCCAATGACACATTAAAAAAATCTCTAATCAAACAACTAATTACCTATTGTTACAGGACTGCCAACCATTAGCCACAGGGCTGGAGGCACAAAGACTATCAAACATGCCTGGGTGGTAAGAACCAACAGCACCCCAGAGACATCCACACACCTCAGACTCAAAAAGAGACTGACAGAATGGATTTCAATGTAACTTTTTACTATTCCTTTATTTAAAAGGTACTCTTTACAATGACTGCCCTCAGTTATCAACCACCTGTGTCTCCTGGTAAATTGGATAGAATGAGGATGTCAAGGTGATGCTGTGGTGATGGGAAAGGAGCAGGTGCTTTAAGGTTTGTTTATGTGAAGATAGGAAAGCTTAAGTGGTGATAAGGAGAAAGTGATTTGAGATGTATAATAGAATGAAATATTAATTGATGGAATTCTGATAAGCTATTAATCTAACTCTGGCAGGGTACTAACCACTCTACTACTACTATTATCATAGCCACAAGCTCAGGATTTTAAATTCCCTTTGGTTGCCTTTTAATGGCTCAAATGCATGAGTATACTGCCATTTCTACAAGGTAAATTTCAGTACAGATTATAAACAGCGGTAATGCTAATGTGTCTAAAACTTACCTCTTTGCAAACTCAAAAAAAAAAATCATGTAAGCTCCAGGGACTTGGATCCACCTGCAACAGGTCAGATATACTCCAGAACAAGTACTGTCAATCAACAGCCTAAACTTCCCCACCTTTCCCCTGGTGGGGACTCCCCTCCCTCAATTACCAGGACCTAAGAAAAAATATTTCCCTCTAAACTCAACTTTATCTTCTGCTCTGCTAGCATCTTGCCAGATCCAAGTGGTGTCAGACAGTCATACAGAGCCTGGACAGCAAAGTGAAATAGCCAGCTATCCCAGGCCTTGGCCAGCATCCCAGCTTTCTCAGGTCCCCCAAAGATGCGGATGCCCCCAGGTGAGCAGGAAGCAGTCTCAAGAACACAGCACCCTCATTCCTGCCTCATCTGCTACCCCTTCCTATTTCCTCACCTTTTTTATAATAAACAAAAAGGAGGAATGTTAGCATTCAGGCATTTATGCTGGCCTGCCATTAGGGTCCTGACAGAATATGTCATCAGCAGCAGTCAATCCCTGTGAGCATGCACTACATTCCCTTATAAAAGGCAAGCCCCTCCCATCTGTCACTCTGTCTCCACTCAGCTCTCCTCTGCAGAGGCAGCCTCTGCATCCCCTCCCTTTCCCCAATAAACATCTCACATGAGTTCTGTTGTATGGTGTGACTTTCTTTCTGCCCTTAAACTACAACATCCTGCCTTTAAACTAAACTAAAACCATTAAGCAGCCAGGAGCACAGCTCACGTGATGACCACACGGTGACTAAAGCCTTCCGCTTTTGTCTTTTGCTAAGAGCTTCCAGGTAGTTCATCTACCATCCTAACAAGCACAGAATTATAATGGAAGAAAGAAAGCAGAACGTTATAGATTGAACTATACAAAATACTTGCCATAGTCTATTGTAACACCAAGTTGTGAAAATGCAAGCCTCACATTCCAAGGAAATATAACTACTCAAACAAAAGGGGACAAATGAAGAAATTCTCAGGTAAAGATGGAGAAAAAAGCCCATTGTTACTATTTATTTATTTATTTATTTATTCATTGATTGATTGATTTTTCAAGACAGGGTTTCTCTGTGTAGTCTTGGCTGTCCTGGAACTCACTTTGTAGACCAGGCTGGCCTCAAACTCACAGAGATCCACCTGCTTCTGCCTCCTGTGTGCTGGAATTAAAGGTGTGTGCCATCACCACTCAGCAAGCCCATTATTTTTTATCAAAAAAGTAAGATAAGAAAAATCAAGCTCTCAAATGGAGTTAATGTTGAAATTGTCAGTTATGTAACATACATATATAGAGAGAACATTTTATCAATAAATGTAAACATTAAGCTTAATAATCCAATGAATATAGACTCTAAATCCAACACAATCCTTTTGTCAATCTTAGCAATATACATTTCCACCAAACTGTTTTTTTCTGTCCCTCAATGCAGTTTACCAAATCTTTTCTGTAAAGTTTGTCTCTCTAATAGATATATATTTTTTATTTTTTTTTAATTTTTTTAAAGATTTATTTATTTATCATGTATACAGGAGAGGACGCCAGATCTCATTACAGATGGTTGTGAGTCACCATGTGGGTGCTGGGAATTGAACTCAGGACCTCTGGAAGAGCAGTCGGTGCTCTTAACCTCTGAGCCATCTCTCCAGCCCCCGATATATATTTTTTAAATGGACCAAAGCAAGTGTATGTCTACACATAGGTGATACATAGATGATTGACTGATAGATAGATAGATAGATAGATAGATAGATAGATAGATAGATAGATGATAAATAGATAAACCCCAGATCCCAATGTCTGCCCTGACATTGTGCATTGCTATTCCTTTTATGGTAACAAAACTAACTAAAATTATACAAGAACAGTAAATGTATAAAGAAGGAGATAAGTTTTCAGGCAGCAAGTAGCTGTCTTTAGCTAAACACTGATATACAAGGTAAGGAGGCTGGGCCAGACTTACCTGTTGACTCACTGATGACCATTGTATTTATTTGCAAACTAATCCTCCCTCACTTGGTGCTCTTTCTGGAGACATCCTGCCACTACTATTCGTATGTTAAGATGGATGAAAGGTTTTGCCAATCCTGAAAACCTCCACAAGTGTCAGAGAAAACCTCTATCCTTCAAAGAAAGATTTTTCACCAAACTACAGAAAACTTATATAATCATAAAAATTTTCATCTAGTAATCATAAAAATCCCTGAGATCACCTCTCACTTTGAAAATGGGGACTGCTTTTCCATTTTTCCAAGCTCGGACTTGAATAAAACTATCTCTTCTAACTATTACTATCTCCTGATTTGTTTTGGTAGAGGCAACAGATAGTAGGTCCTTCAAGCCCCAGTATCAAGCCTGCTTAGCCCTGTTTTCAAGCTAAATGGTCCTCAAATTTCCTTCATTCCTATTTCCAAATTTCTACATCAACAAGACTAAAAACCAGGGAAATGAAGTCCTAGTAACATATTTAGATATAAAAATATATTATCTAAACAACTATGTTTTACCCCTTAGCAACTGCTGTATAACTGAACTGCAGGGTCCTAACCCGTGCCTCAAGTCAGGTCCAGCCACCCATCCTCAAGATGCCAATTAAAAGAGCCAAATTAAAAGTGAAAGAAGAAAAATGAGATTTATCCAATCGGTCACATTGGGAAGAGAGGCAAAGAGATTCAGTGTACCTGCCAAGTCCATCTTCAGGGTCCTGAAACGAAATCAAAGGTCAATAACTGACCAAGGATAGGCACATGTAAAGAGTCTCCTTGAGGTGTGATCCCACCCACCACTGAACCATAATTATCTGGATTTCACATGCTGTAAGGTGGTCTGACAAAACTGTGTGAGATCTTTTTTCTGGGGTCCCAGCGCAAGATTACTGTGGAAATTCTCATTTCTTTGGGGTCCATTGTTTCCACTGTCTGGTACTCATATGACACAGGTGTCTCTTCAGAATATCTTCATTGCTGCCAGGCATGTTATAATTCCAAATCAAAAGTTAGCCCTTCCCAACATTGTCAATATGTGTACATTTTAAATGGACTGAGGCAAAAGTGTCTCTGCATACATGTCAACCCCAAACTAATCTTTAAATTTACACTTTAAGTTTGTATAGAAAAATCAGTTCACATTATTTCAGCACTTATTAGAAATATATTTTGACTGGTCTTTAGGTATTTTCTTCCAAATTCTTTAATTGGATTTAAAACAAACAAACAAACAAACTTGTGTCTCTGTAACTAACAATAGAAAGTGGGAGACCTTAATCATGTTATGGAGTAAGTTTAAAACTGGCATTTCAATTAGCATTTTAAATGAGACTGCCAGAGGATCCTTGAAAATTAGCTTTAAAAGAATTGACACAGAAGCAATTGCTCTTATGTAGTCCAAAATGACCCTAAACACATTCATACACATAAACACTCAAAAACATTTTTAAAGATGTGACAATAATGGTTATTAGAACACAGTGAGTTAAAAAGAGAAATGCAAAACTGAAGTGGCCAGAGTTTGCTCTTCAGGATTTCCAGAGGCAGAGATTAGGTTTTTTTTGGTTTGTTTGGTTGTTTTTTGTTTTTTTTTTTTTGCTGATTGCTATCTTAGAAATCACCCTACAACCTTAAAAGACTCCTAAACTGTAATTCTCTCTAGAGGGTACCAAAGAAGTAGAGTTGATACCTTCACAAATATATAAATCACGAGAGAGATCTCCTCAGCACCTTTGTCTATTTCAAAGAGTTCAACAGAACTCAAATGGCTCAAAAGAGCCCCAAATCTTTCCTGTCATATGACTGTTGCCCTAAATAGTTTAACAGAACCCAAAATTTGCTTTAATGAGCTGCTAAACTGACAAGGCTTGCCCCAAAAATATTTGATAGATTTGGGGTCTGTCCCTTTAAGAGACTCAACACTCTAGAATGTCAGGCCTCAGCTTGAAAAGATTATGCCATGTTCCCATTAAGAAAGGACAGACCCCTCTCTAAGGAATAAAATATGTGGGTCACCTGTAGGGGGGTTCAGGAAGGGAGCAAATTCAAGACATAGGAGACCTAACCATGTCTATCTGAAGTCTGACTGCAGGAATGACAGAGGGGTATCTTCCTGTCTCTGTAGTACTTGGCTTTGAGTTATGGTCAGATATGCAATGCCTATCAAATTCTCTATCCCACCACCATGATGGCTATGTTTCTCTATCTAAAAATGGTAGATTTCTGAGGCAGTTTAAAGATAAAGAAGGGCAGAAAGAGACCAGAATCTGACCTTCAGCAGATAGGACTGTACACATAATGAGGGGTAGCCTCTATGCCACTGTAAATTGACGGTCCCACCAAGAGAAAGAGCTGGCTGTGACCCTTTCTAGGGGCAAGGTGAGAGTCATGGAGAAGAATCATGAGGAGATCTCCTGCAGTCTTCTCTTCCTGAAATTGTTTGCCCAAAGTAAGACAGGCTGTCCCAACAGACATTTCCTTTCTAGGATGACCAATGACTGATAATAGCTGAGCAATGTCATCTGTAATCTCATAGGAATCCAGTTTTACAACTGAGGAATTCAATCAAACAATATTTCTCCAGTATTGTCCAACTGAAGAACTCCAAAAAACAAAACCAACCATCAAATAACAATGTCCCTAAATGATCCCAAAGAACCATTCCAAAATGAGTTCAGGTTCTGAACAGAGAGTTCTCAAAATAAGAAATAAAAATGGCTAAGAAATGTCTCAAAAAATGTTTAACATTCTCAGCAACGAGGAAAATACAAGTTAAAACTACTTTGAGATTTAATTTTACCCCAGTAAGATTGGCTGAGATCAAGAAAACAACTGGTGGGTCTAGAGAGATGGATCAGTAGTTAAAAACACTTGCTCTTGCAGAGGACATGGGATCCATTTGTAGCACCTTCATGCTATCTATGACTCCAGTTCCATAGGATCCAACTCCATCTTCTTTCCTCCAGGGGCACTGGGATGCACATGGCGCACATACACATATGTAGACAAAACACTAATACACATAAAAATCAATAAATCTTACCACCAACAAAGAAAACACCTGACAAGTGCCAGAGAGGATGGTGGGGAAGAGGAACTCTCATTCACTGCTGGTGGGATTGTAAACTGGTACTGCCACTCTGAAAATCAGTGTGGAGAATTCTCAAAATGCTAAAACTGTCTACCATATGACCCAGCTAATCTACTTTAAGCATGTTCTCAAAGGATTCAACATCCTACTCCACAGATACTTGTCCAGCTGTGTTAATGCCTCTCTTTGATAGCTAGGAAAAGAAAACAACCTACATGTTCTCCAACTGATAAATGAATATTTAAAATGTGGTACTTATACACTATGAAATTTTATTCAGTGGTAAAGAAAAATGAAATGATGAAATTTAACAATGAATAGATCAAGAAATATTGTGCTGAGTGAGGTATCTAAGACTGAGAAAGATTAATGTCCAGTTTTTCTCTCTTATGTGTTATCTAGCTCAGGATCCTCAAATTTAAGTATACAACCTGGAGTAATCACAGAAAGCAAGATAGTGAAAGGGAAATATGAAGAGTGGTAGAAGGATCTGTAGAGAGAAGGGTAGTAAGACAAAGGTGTTCTGGAGGGGGAACCTATTTGTGGGGGGAGAGGGAAGGCAGTATAAAGCTTGAGAAGAAAAGAAGGGTAATGAAATGAATACTAAGGATGATTGAAAAAGCTGTAAGAACACATTTTATATTTACTTTAAAATTCATTTAATATATATAAATGTGTATATATATATATATATATAAAGTTACACTATTTGTGCAGCAATGTTTCCCCCAAGAATCATAGACTATCAAAATTCCCAGTACCAGTCATAAGAAACTTCCTTTTGAGTTGGTGGTGGTCAGGGTAGTCTAAGAAACTCGAAAAACATTATAGGCTATTGTCATTGCTGTTGGTTGCCTTCCAAAATTTAAAACTATTGCTGAAGACACTACACTACAGACATGGGATTTGGAAGAATCAAGCTGGATCTGACCTGGAAGCATCCCCCCTGAGGACTGGCTCCCTATCCTAAGTTGCTATGAAATCCACAAGGGAGAAAAACAGTTAATATTCCTACCCAGCTGTAAATTCTATAAACCACAACAATGACCAACACAGTAAGATATCCCTAAGGGCTCATTAGTGAAACTTATATCTTGGAGATGAGCAACAGCTACCCAATTGGACTTAAGGCATCCTCAAAAGGAGGGAATTTATGCCTGGTACTGTCAACCAGGCAAATACCAGTGGCTGGTGAGGCCACGAACCATAGAAGTGAACTTACTACTCCTGTTTGCCTAAACCAGTATAATTTCCAACTGCTTTCTAAATACCTACCCTTATATCCACAGGTAAGTGCAACTCTAACCCCTCATCAAAGAAGCTTCTTTGTTATGGAATAATTGTTTTGTACACTGTGAAGATGTGTCTTTGCCAAGGCATCTTCTGATTAGTTTAATAAAAAGCTAAATGTCCATTAGCTAGGCAAGGGGTAGAGGTGGGAGAGCCAAACTGAGAGAATGCTGCAAAGAAGAGGGACAGAGTCAGGAGTCTCAGGAGTTGCCAGACAGACAGAAGAAGCATCATGGAAAGTACATAGATGAGGAAAACGGACCCTGGGACAGCACACAGATTAATATAAATTTAAGTTATAAGAGCTAGCTAAAAACAAGCCTAAGCTGTTGGCTGAGCTTTCATAATTACTAAGAAGTCTCCATATGGTCATTTGGGAGCAACTACTGGACATAGAGAAACTCCTCCTACACTTCTTTTAGCAGTAGACAGAGGCCATATCAGACATGCACAACGTGTCAAAATGAGGAGACCTAATTCTGGGGTTCTAGTACCCAGTTAATGATACATCTATAACACAAAACCTACATCTAAGGCTCAGGGAACATTGTGGAAAAGGAGATAGAAAGATTGTAGGAGCCAGACAACCAGCACATCTGCTGGGATATGCTGTCTTTTCTATACAACAGGGAGATGCACCTATGAACTCTTAATATGACCACCTAAACAAGGCCTGAACAGTGACACTACCAGCCCAAAGTAGGTAGGAAAAAAACACATAAGGACCTACCCCTAGGTGAACAGCTATAAGCAATTAATAATGGCTACTAAGAAAGGGAGACTCAGTCTTCCAGGAGTGAGCCCAACTAAAAGGTTATTCAATCCCAAGCGATCAGCCCTAAACACCATATATGCATAAGAAAAACACTAAATGAACTCAACAGGTTACTCTGTGTGTGTGTATGTGTATGTGTGTCTCTCTCTCTGTGTGTGTGTGTGTGTGTGTGTATTAAAGAAGAAGAGGTCATGAATTTGAGAAAGAATTGAAGAAACATGGAAGGAGTTAGAGGAAGGAGAAGGAAGGGTGGAAATGATGTAAATACAGCACTCATATGTAGCAGGAATCTTAGAAGGTTCTTATTAATAAAATCAAAACTGAGCCAGGTATTGGGGTGAACACTGGAAGGTCAGAGAGACAGAACAAGCCACAGCTAACCTCACCTGGCCAACTTCTCAGCTGATCTTGTTTCCTCAGACTGGAAGCCTCTGTGTTCTCATATCCAAATGGCTCTCAGCTGAACTGTGCTGCTCAAAACCTAAAAGCTTAACCAGCCAAATGCTTAACCAGGCCGAATGCCTCTAGTTTCTGGTCCTCACGCCTTATATACCTTTCTGCTTTCTACCACCACTCCCTGGGATTAAAAGTGTGTGTCACCATGCCTGGCCGTTTCCAATGTGGCCTTGAACTCACAGAGATCCAGAGGGATTTCTACCTCTGGAGTACTAGGATTAAAGGTGTGAGTGCCACCATTTTCTAGCCTTTGTATCTAGTGTCTGTTCTGTCTCTGACCCCAGATAAGTTTTTTAGGGTGTACAATATTTTGGGGAACACAATACCACCACACTCATATATGAAATTTTCAAGAAACTTAAATTTTAAAAAAGCTATAGAGGCTGGAGAGAGATCTCCGTAGTTAAGAGTGCCTGTTGCTCTTGCAGAGGAGCTGTGTTCAATTTCTAGCACCTACATGGTGGATCACAGCCATCTGTAACTCCAGATCTAGGGAATACAAATTATGAAGTCCTTTTCTGACTTCCAAAAGCACCAGACACTAATGGCATACATACATACATGTAGACAAAACATCCACGCACATAGAATAAAATAAATAATTCTAAGAAAAAATAAATAAATTTTAAAAATGAATTAAAAGCACAGAAAAAGAGGACTCAGATCACCATACCTGTAGTCTCTCAACTTGAGAAAGGTGTCAATCATAGCAATGAAGCACAATTGGGAAATAACAGTGTTTCAGTTAACTATTACTATGTGACCATTCCCTGCTCTATCATGAGAATGTGACCTCTCAGTAGCAGACAAATCTAGATATAAAAGGCAAAATAGTAAAAAATACTGAAATAGACATTGTGTAATAATAGAACTTTCTGAGATGAGACGTAACTCTCTGACAACATACTGGCCACTTTTTGAACATTCAAAACTTAGCTAGTATGATAAAGAAGCTGAAATTTTCATTTTATTTCATATCAATTTATTTACATTAAACGAGCCACATGTAGCTCTCACTGCATATTGCAATTCTCAAAGATGACATAGCAGAATGTATGTGATAATTATTTGATGGGTCTAGGTTTTAAATTCCCTTTATTAAATGTCTCTTAAGAGAGAAGTGGATATGGGAAATCTGTCTTCCAAGAGTTGAGTTGGGGGGGGTATAAATAGGAGTTAATAGACATTTTGTGGTATCTACAGGCCCTTTGAAATATAGTCAGTGAAATTCTAGTACTAATCTTGCACTGTTGTGAAAGATCTTGTAGGTACAATTTAAGCAGATAATCAGTTGAATTTAAGTTCATCAAAAGCTGTATCACAGAGCTAAGGGTATATTTCAGTGGTAGAACATCCAAATAGCATACATCAGACCTTGGGTTGCATCCCCAGCTCCACAAAGAAAAGAAAAACTATTATTTTTTTATACTGGGTTTAATCAGCTGGGAGGTCAGGAGGTAGCACTTGCTATACCTATGGTGTTCCAAACAGCTCATGATTCATTTGTTCTGCAGATTTAAGGTTTGATTAACTAGTCCCCACAAAATATACTACCAGTAAAGAAAGTAGTCAATATACTCAATTAAAATTGGTAACCCCCCAACAGTAGAAATAATGAAGTATCTGACAAGACCCAGATATTTAAAAAATAGTCTACAGTGTATTTAAAGGGACTGGAGAGATGGCTCAGTGGTTGGTTAATAGAACTTACTGTTCTTGCAGAAGACCTAGGTTCCATTCCTAGCACCCACATGGCCACTCACAACTGTTTGTAACTCTAGTTCCGGGGGATCCAATGACCTCTTCTGGCCTCTGGGTCACTGGAGGCATGTGGCATACAGATATACATGCAGGCAAAAACATGGATATACATAAAAAGGAAGGAAGGAAGGAAAGAAGGAAGGAAGGAAGGAAGGAAGGAAGGAAAAGAAAAAGACCAAAAGAAAGGAAAACCCCTTCTAAATAAATAAGAAATAGATAAATCATAAATAGATAAATGATTATAAAGATAGACAAAATATTTAACAGACATTTCATAAGAGAAACTATAAAAAATCTGGTAAAGGGATACTCATATTCACTACTTATTAAAGAAATATAGTCAGAAGCAAATTGAGATTCATATCAACCAGAATACTAAAATAATAATAGCATCTCTAGGTCTGTGGATTATAGCATGGTTATCATTTACTTTATGGCTAATATCCACTTATGAGTAAGTACATAACATGTTTGTCTTTCTAGGTATGGGTTACCTCACTCAGGATGATCTTTTCTAGCTCCATCCATTTGACACCAAATTTCATGATGTCATTGTTTTTAACAGTTGTAATACTCAGTTGCATAAATGTACCACATTTTCTTTATCCATTTTTCTTTTGAGGGACGTCTAGGTTGTTTCCAGTTTCTGGCTATGACAAATAAAGCTGCTATGAACATAGCTGAGCAAGTGTCCTTGTGATATGACTGTGCATCCTTTGTGTATACACTCAGGATTGGTATAGCTGGATCTTGATGTAGATTGATTACCAATTTTCTGAGAAACAACATATTGATTTCCAAAGTTCTATACAAGTTTGCACTTCTACCAGCAATGGAGGAGTGTTCCCCTTGCTCTACATCCTTGCCAGCATAAGCTGTTACTTGTGTTTCTGATCTTAGCCATTCTGACAGGTGTAAAATGAAATCTCAAAGTCATTCATTTTGATTTGCATTTCCCTGATAGCTAAGGATGTTGAACATTTCTTTAAGTGCTTCTCAACAAAATTCCTTTGTTGAGAATTCTGTTTAGATCTGTACCTCATTTTTAATTGGATTATTTGGTTTGTTGATGTCTAGTTTGGTGAGTCCTATATATTTTGGATATCAGCCTTCTTTTCCCATTGTGTAGGCTGCCATTTTGTCGTTTTGATAGTGTCCTGTAATCAGACATTTCTCTTCTGCCCACCAATTTCCAAATAACCACTCAGAGGCTTAATATTACTTATAAATAATCAGCTGATAGCTCAGGCTTGTTACTAGCTAATACTTTTACTTAAATTAACCCATAATTCTTATCTATGTTTAGCCACATGGCTTGGTACCTTTTCTCAATATGGCATTCTCAGCTTGCTTTTCTGTGTTTGCCTATGACGCTCTTATTCCATACTTCCTCTTCCCCAAACTCTCCTAGTCTTGCTCTTGTGCTCTTTCTCTTCCTGCCTGGCTATGAGCCAATCATTTTTTGATTAGCCAATGAGAGGAATACATATTCATAATGTCCAAAAAGTTTATTCCACAGCATTCCCCCATTTTTGTCTAAATAAAATGAAGGTTTTAACTTTAACATAGTAAAATTATATACATCAAAAACAATTAAGTAAGAATTATGTTTATAATATCTAGTCTGTTTGTATTTGACAATAATAGAGGAAATATTTTATAATCTATCTTATCTTGGTGAGTCTAAAGTATTACATCTAATTTACCTTTTTATCATAACTAAGGAAAATTATAACTATCTAGTCTTCAACTCCATCAGAGACCCCAGAAGGATATAATATTACCTGAGTAAACAGAAAGTGCAGAGTAAACAACTTCCAAAATTAAGAAATGACAGAAACAGCTAGCTGCCTGAACAGTCACCCAAGGTTCCTCTGTAACATTGGGGTATCTATCTTCAGCCTATAGGCCTAGAATATCTGAAAGACTTTCCTGTGAAGCAGGATTTTTGAAGGACTGCCCCACCCTGTCTTGGTAGTCACTTTCTTTTGTGTCCTGCTTGTCCAATTTAGATAGCATATTGTCAGCAGTTGAGGAAAGGGCAGTTTCTTGCCCAGTGGCTAACATTTGCCACAAGGAAAGTAAACTCTATGTGGAATTTCTTTGATGTCCATCATCTTCTCTGAAGTAGATTGATGCTACCAGATGCAGACATGTCTCATTGTCATAAAATAAAAAAAGAACCTTATTTTATTTTAAAATAAATCTTAAATGCCATATTCTGTAGATCTCTGAAGTGTTTGAAAACTACCTGTCTATCTAAAATATATCTGTTTGACCTTGAAAACATACCTGACATGACTACAAGTTTGATTGTAATAGGTGACTACTAACTTGCATTTCTTTATTATCCTAAACAGTTTGAAATAAAAAGTTTCAAGGACTAGAAATTTACACTACATATTTAAGTGAACTGCATAGGTACAATAGCTTGAACAAGAGTAGAAACATATATACAGTATGTTCTAACAAAAATAACCTTAAATTTGTATCAATATACAAAAATATCTTAAACAAGAGTAGAAACATATACACAGTATAACAAAAGTAACCTCAAATTTGTATCAATATACAAAAATCCAAACAAATGTAAAATATTTAAAACTAGTAGTTGCTTTTTTGGGTTTAAAAATAGATTCAATACTCTACCCTTTTATCCTATCATTTCTATATCCCCCCTTTTCCTTTTCAGAACAATATCTCTGAATCTAATCTCCTTTGTTCAGCTTTTTCCCTGACCATTACCAATAATAGCTTGCAACCAACTCCCACTAAATATTGACAAATATTCATAACCCACTGAAAAACCAAAAAGTACCCACTCCACCTCTTAGAAATGTGGGCATTATGTTCTTAAAATTACTTCCTGTTGTCTGGGAGTGATGGCATCTTCAGGGTTCCCTGAAAAAAAATTGGAATAATTGTCAAGTCCTGGGAGAGCTGGCTATATCATTTGTTGTCCAGGTTCTGTGTAATGGGAAGGTGCAAAGCTTGTCTCAAGTCCTGGCTAGAGCAGTCTATAAGGATGGATCATCTCAGCTAGCCACATTGAAATTGTCCTGAGCAGTTTGTAGTCCAAAGCTGATCTTTGGGTCATGTTTGTCACCTTAGTGGCATACCACAATGCAGGTGTAATCATCATTGTGGGACCCCATCCTACTTTTTGAGACATTGAAGGTCACTGTTAGGCATGGTCATGGTTTTACCACAATGCAGGTGTAATCATTGTTGTGGGGTCCCATTCTCCTTTTGGAGACTTCAAAGGTCACTGTTAAGCATGGTCATGGTTCACTACAGAAAACTTAAACATTTTAAATGTCATATGCAGCAGATCTCAAATAGGTTAAAGGACCAAAATTTGTTATATACATTCAGAGTACAAAAAGTAAATTCCTAGTTACTTGATAGAGACTCAAACCTGAAATCATGTATAAGAAACTAGATGAAGCCTTTTTCTAGAATTAGTTAGTACTCTATATGACCATTAATATCATGACAAAATATTTAATAATATATTAATTTTATAAATTTTGAGATAATATTTATAGCTTAAGAAAAGTTTTAAAGAGTCTAAATAAAACCAGAGAATTATGAGATTAGTGGAAATAGAATAGTCCTTTAATTTTGTTTTTTCTTCTGTCCCATAGCAGGTGGCTCTTAGGACATGAGACAGAGATTTTGGATTTTTCTTTAACAAACATGATTGGGTTTAGAGGAGGAGAGAGATACACTCCAAAGCCAGCTTTATTTTTTATTTAACTGGGAATACAAAATGACCATTTGCATTGTATGTCTGTAGAGAACAGTAGAAACAAACATTTGGGAAGATTTATGAAATTTTATCTTGTTGGAAATGTGATATACCAATAGGCCAATTTGTTGCTTTTCCTGGGACATTTTTTCTGAATGATTTGTCTTTTTTCTTCAGATGTCTCATTTGACCAGTGGTCTTCAGATTTCTTAGTTGGATGCCTTCATTCGCCTGGAAAGAAAAACAAAACCCTGCCCCAACCCTAACTTTGGTGAGTTTCCCTTTTGGCAAGTTATATCTGATCAAACGAAAAGCATTTGTTAGTCTTACAAGTTAGTTTACATTGAATGGTCATGCTGTTTGATGAAATATTACCTCTTCTAATCAAGAGGTCTCTCTTGTTCAAATAGAACTTTTATCAATTTTGATGGTATCCATAGCTTTTCTTCTCCTGAGGAAACAAAAGCAAAACCTCTTCCTCAATGTAACACATATCCTGGTTTCCATTCTGAGGTCAACACTTCTTTAAAGTATACAGGCTGATTTAATTCAGGCAGTTTTTTTCTATTATCCAATGGCTCTCCACAGCTGTTGTTCCTTTCTCATTAGCATTTAGAAGATTTAAAGTTAATAAATCATTGTGCAATCTATCTCTGGAATTCTTTATTACCCCATTCTGTTTATTAAGCATATCTTTTAGAGTTTGATTAGTTCTTTCTTTAACTACTTGCCATGTAGGATTGTGTAGGATACATGTAATATGCTTTATGTTGTAATATGCAAAATAACTGTTTCATTTTCATAGACACAAATGCAGGAGCATTGTCAGTCTTAATTTGTACAGGTATCCCCTTGATGGCCATGACTTCTAATAGATGTGTATTTACAGAATCAGCCTTTTCAGAACTCAAAGCAGTTGCCCATTGAATTCCTAAATATGCATCTATGGTATGATTGTACATATTTTAATTTTCCAAACTTTGCAAAATGAAACACATCCATTTGCCAAATTTCATTTCTTTGAATACTGTTTGGATTACTTCCTGCAGGTAGTGAGATTTGGTTATACAAAGAAGAAGTAGGACATGTCCTTATAATTTCCTTGGCATGTTGCCAAGTGATGGGAAACTCTTTTTTCAAACCCTTGCTGTTGACATGATGTTTTTCATGAAATTCTAAGGCTTTTATCACATTTCCTATAAATAGTTGATCAATCTCGCCATTATTTTGTGCTAGAGGGCCTGGTAGACCCATATGGGATCTGATACATATAAGGGATGATTTCTATTTCTGACTATTTCTTGTAATTGAACAAATAAGAGTTAATTATAAATCATCTGGAATAAATTCAGCAGTTTCATTATGTAGGTGAAGCATTAATTTAACTAATCTTATCAATAAAATCTTGGGAGTAAAATATTGGGGTAAGAACGTGAAAGATCAGAGAACAGGGAGCAACTGCCAGTTGCTTCCTAACTCTTCAGTTCCTCTGTCCAAAAGGGTTGAGATCCTCTCTCAGCCCTGCCTTACCACTACTTGTCTCTTTTCTCTATAATCTTCCAAACCTCTATGGTCAGCTAGTGGCTAGTTCCACCCTCTGACTCCAAGCAAGCTTCATTTGTCAGAACACAAGCAAAATATCACACAACAGTGTCCTTTGCCTTATAGAAGCTGTTTAGTTTCATGAGTTCCCATTTGTTAAGTGCCAATTTTAGTGCCTATGTGACTGGTGTTCTGTTCAGGAAGTTGTCTCCTGTGCCAATGCATTCAAGGCTATTCCCTACTTTCTCTTCAGTGTATCTGGTTTTATGTTGAGGTCTTTGATACACTTGGACTTGAGTTTTGTTCAGGGTAACAGATATGGATCTATTTGCATTCTTCTATATGCCAACATCCAGTTAGGCTAGCACCATTTGTTGCAGATGCTTTCTTTCAGCCATTGTACAATTTTGGCTTCCTTGTCAAAAATCAAGTGTCCATAGGTGTGTGGATTTACTTCTGGGTCTTTGATTTGATTCTGTTGATCAACCTGTCTGTTTTTATGCTAATACCATGCTGTTTTTTATTACTATAGCTCTGTAGTAGAGCTTGAAATCAGGACAGTGATACCTCAGGAAGTTCTTTTATTGTACAGGATTGTTTTAGTTGTCCTGGGGTTTTTGTTTTTCAATATAAAGTTGAGTATTGTTCTTTCAAGGTCTGTAAAGAATTGAGTTGGAATTTTGATAGAAATTGTATTGAATCTGTAGATTAGTTTTGATAAGATGGCCATTTTTACTATGTTAATCCAAATACCCAGAGAAACTAAGCAACAAGGAGGACTCAAGAGGGGGCACATGAATCCCACTGTGCACCAGAAATAGAATAGAAATATCAGGTGGATGGGAGAAGGGTTCTGAATGGGGGTACGGATGGGAACAGGAAGGATCAGGTGGTGCTGCAGGCCGCAGGAATATATCATAAGAACTCAGCTGGTTATGGCAAAGTCACTCCCTGGAGGAAACAGGGAATTCCTCCAGAGGAAGCCAAATCCCAAGGAGTTTTTGGTGTTACTTGGCTTGTTATGTATCAGCTGTATTCTGTTATGAAAATCATGTGTGCCTTCATAGTTTTCCCAATTGACTTTTCCCTAAGAAGGGCTAACAGTGTGTACTGATCACTCTCTGGACATACACATTCCAGGCATTTGGAGAACAGCCTCAGGAAAGGCTTTCTCTGGAATCAGATATCTCCCTTGGCCACTTTCAAGGACTAGCAATAATAACAGTCCACATGCAAGTCTCCTGATTTAAGGTAAATTCCACAAGGAGACACCACCTAGGTCAGGTGGACGTTAAGTAATAGCTTTACACAATTCAGCTCGGACCCTCCTTTCTTACAGCCTTACTAACTTTATAGACCGCTAACTCCTTACCTAACCACTTCTAGGAATATTTAGATAACCTTCTGCTCTGACAGCTATGCTCAGACAGAAGCCCAGTTCAAGCCTCTCCGTAATTATCATCATTGGCAGCATCCAGCCAGGTCCATCCCCAGATGGAGGAAAGTACCTTATCAGAGATACCTCTGTACTCTCTAAGAACAGACTTAAGCATCCAGGCTACCTGTTTGAGAAGGCCTGGCGGATGTGCCAATTAAGCTTTACTTCCTGCTTTCCCAAACCTTACCTCTAGTTCCAGATCTCCCTTTAACTATCACCAGAGGCATCTAGCTGTACACAGGTTGCCTAGCGACTGAGCACACTTTTCCCCCACCCTGCAGAAAAATGGCAGATAGCTCAGACAGATAGGAGCCACAGGAAAAAAGAAGGCAGTTTTATTTTCTCTCATTGACCTAGCAACTTATAGATTTTTAACATTTTCTACTAATCACGTTTAAGAGTTTAATAGTTGAGCGCATAAGATCCCTCTTCTTAGATATTACCCGAATTTAGCCTTTAGTTAATTCATTTCCCCATTGGTCACTTCCCTTTGGGGTTGCAAATGATAATTAATGGGTTTTGCCTCTCTGTGTGATTCTTATCACCCCCCTCCTCCCCCTGCCCGTTTGACCCTGGAAGCCTGAGTTTATATACCAGGACTTCCAGGGCACGGGACGGAGAAGAGAAAAGAGAATGGAAGAACTAGACGGGTAAGAATTTGAGAGGAACAAACTGAGATGGGGAAGAACTAGGTTGTAGGGCTAGAAGACAGTACCAGAGAAATGAGATGGAAGATGAGGAAGAGTCAGATGGAGAAGAACTAGCTGGGTAAGAACAAGATGAAAAGGACCTAGATGAGGCAGAGTTAAGATGAGAGAATTAAGATAGAACTTAGAGGGAACAGTAGATAAATATAGAGAGAAATCAGGCAAGAAAGGAGCTAGGCATGAGAACGGCACTGAAGCTGTGTATACGTGGATGTTATGCCAGAGGAATTAAAGCAAGTGGACTATAGAGCTCGGTGTGCTGAGATTCTATTTCCTGAAAACAGTCCTCGCCATTAGTAGTTCTCTCTCCTGAGCCCCTGGGATGTATAATATTAAGGCTGGTCCCTCTAATATTATACAAGAAGGTGGTGGGGAGGATGGAGGGAGAGAGTAATGGGAGACACAAATGGAATCTGGTGGGGGGTACCTCTTGGATGAGCTAGAAACCGAGTGAAATGGAAACTCCCAGAAATCTATGAGAGTGACCCTAGCTAAGACTCCTAGCAATGAAGGATATGGAGCCTGAATCAGCCATCCCTTCTAACCAAGGAAGACTTCCAGTGAAGTGATGAGGACAACAACCCAGCCATAAAACATATGTGCTACATTTTGTCCTGCCTACAGGATGTGCTGGGTAAAGATGGTGTAGAAATTGTGGGATTGGCCAGCCAATTGACTGGTCTAGCTTCAGACCCATACCATGAGAGGTAGCACACCCCTGACACTGCCTGGAGGGCCAGGGCACAGAGGCTGGATAGCCCAGAGACCTAGGATAGAACCAAACAGACTGGCAAAATAATTCAATGAAAAGGTTCCTAATAGGCACTCGTAGATGGGTGCCTAACCCAGTTGTCAACATAGAGGCTTCACCTAGCAACTGATGGAAACAGAGATGGCAAAGACTCACAGCCATGCATTAGGCAGTACTCAGGGAATCTTGTGGAGCAGGGGGAGGAAGGATTATAGGAGCAAGAGTCAAGGACATCATAATAAAACCCACAGAGTCAACTAACCTTGACTCACAGGTGCTCACAGAGACTGAACCAACAACCAGGGAACCTGCATGGGATTGACCTAGGCCCTCTGTATATATGTTACAGTAATGTATCTTGGTTTTCTTGTGGGACTCCTAACAGTGGGAGTTTAAAAAAACTGGTTTTGGAACCCTTTCCTCCTATAAGGTTGCCTTGTCCAACCATAATAGGAGAGGAGGTGTCTAGTCTCACTGCAACTTGATATTCCATGGCTGGTTGACATTCATGAGAGGTAACTGTGGTCAGGATATAAAAAATATAAATAAGCCGGGCGTTGGTGGCGCACGCCTTTAATCCCAGCACTCGGGAGGCAGAGGCAGGCGGATCTCTGTGAGTTCGAGGCCAGCCTGGGCTCCCAAGTGAGCTCCAGGAAAGGCGCAAAGCTACACAGAGAAACCCTGTCTCGAAAAACCAATAAATAAATAAATAAATAAATAAATAAATAAATAAATAAATAAATAAATAAA
>CABHPH010172512.1:0-24532 GCA_902168325.1 Peromyscus nudipes
TAGATAGATAGATAGATAGATAGATAGATAGATAGATAGATAGATAGTAGAAGTGATGCTAGGAAAAAACAAAGACCTCAAAGAGGAGAAATCAAAAGACCATATCTTTTTCTACAGTGCAAAAATAAAACATTGACTATCAGCATTGCTGAGGATGTGCCCAGATTTCTATCTGGCTATGACAAGAGCCATGGCCTCACCCATTTTTGGCCTTCAGTTCTAGGTTGATTCAGCAACTACCCTAACAAATGTCTTCTACTAATTAATCAGTACCCTGGCTCCTGCCTATTATGAATGACTGGGAAAATGCCATATTATCATCAACTTTTTTCTTAGAAAACTATTGTATTTCAATACCCATATGAACTAATACATACAAATGTTTTGCTCATGAATTTATCTTTTAAATTTAATTTATTAGTGTGTGTGTGTGTGTGTGTGTGTGTGTGTGTGTGTGATATGTGTGCGAGTGCAGATGTGCATGCCACAGTAGCCTTGGGGAGGTTAGAGGACAACTTGTAGGAGTTGGTTCCCTTTCTTCCACCTTGGGTTCTGGGGCTTGCTCAGGTCCTCAGGCATACACTGCTGAGGCATCTCATTGTCCCCACCCACCCACCACTGAGTTTTTAAACATGTTTAGACTGACATTTTAAAAAGAAGACAGTAGATGAGTATACCATGAACCTTCACAGTGCCCTGCATGCGTTTTGCCATCATTAAGCTGTGGCCAGACAGGATATCAACCATCAGGGCTTGGAAAAGATAATGCATGCTTCACTTTGAGGAGGAGCTCAACTCAAAGCTTGCGGATAGCAGACAAGCGAGAGGATTTATCCTACCCCCTTTCCTTGTCTCTAGAGTTTAGGAAATGACATAGGCTCGATCACAAAAACCTAAGGTTGCATTTTCAGAACGTTCTCTCTTAGTGAATGAGGCCGCCAGCCTAATTTCTAACCGTTAAACATGAACAGTGTAGAGAAGACTAGCACCACCGTGCCATCCTGTTTCAAAATTCATCTTTCCATTGTTATTGAGAACTCTGGAGTCTCTCTGAGTGTTCTGTGATTAAATTTTAATAGACACCAGAAATGAAAATGGCAGCCACTGTGTGGAAGAG
Source organism: Peromyscus nudipes (assembly GCA_902168325.1). Lineage (NCBI taxonomy): Eukaryota > Metazoa > Chordata > Mammalia > Rodentia > Cricetidae > Peromyscus > Peromyscus nudipes. The sequence continues at coordinate 1,118 of CABHPH010172512.1, forward strand.
GGAGCCGTGGGGAGCCAGTCTATACGTCGCTCACCTATAAGATGTCAAAGGGAGGAGGCTTATAACCTTTGCAATGGCGTGCTTTTTATTTAATACACTCAGTGATTTAATTAGTCTGCTAATATAAATCTTTAAAAAAAAACCATAAAAATGTGAGCTTAGTCAGCAGGGGTCCACGTACTGATGTTATTTTCCCCACTGCTGGAGAAATGACTTCTACCACCACCACACCGGAGCACATGTCCTCATTAGCATGTATGAAAAGATAGCAACAAGCATTGGGAGATTTACACTGCACCACATCTAACTTCATTAATAAGAGAGGGAGTCCATTTTTTAGGGAGGAGTCAACATTCACCAGTCCTGACATACCTGTTCAACTCATATCATAAATCCGTCATATGCATGTGACTTTAAAAACATCCACCCCATTTTCTCTACCTACTGCAGCTATTAACTAAACATGTCTGTACCTACAGAGTGTTAAGGTGCTGTGACCTTCATTTACATATTTATTTACAGACAGGATCTGTGTATCCCAGGCTGGCCTTGAACTTGTTCTGTAGCCAAGGAAGACCTTGAAATTTGGATTCTCCTGCCTCTACTTCCTGAGTGTGTAATACATTTACAGGTGTGCAATATTACACACCTGTAGTACCATGTCCTGTCTATGCAGTGCTGAGGATCAGACCCAGGGCTTTATGCATGCTGGACAAGCACTCTACTGTCTGAGCTACATCCCCAGCTAACCCTGTCAGGATCTTGAAGTAGCAGATGTAATTTAATTACAACCTTAAAGTCTGTATCCACTGCCCAACTTAGGGCCATTCAGCCAATATTAAGTAGGTGTCAGAGGATGGGGAGAGGGTATGCAAGGTTCAGAAGATGCAAAGTTGCACAAAACAGAGCCCGGGTTCCCAGGATCATTCAGTTAAATAGATATGGCGAGGATATGAAGGAAGATGAAACAAGGAGAGACTCCAGAAATGTATAAATAGCCCAAAGTGCGTCAGGTCATAGCAGTGGCGAGCAGAAGCACAAAAGGAAGACAGTCTGAAGTTACAAATGGAATTAATACCTGAACAAATATCTAAGGACAAATAGCCACCCCTCCTGAAGATTCTAGAACCTAGTAAGAGTAAGTGATCAATAAATTTGGTAAAAGAGTTCATGGAATATGTTTGTCAGGCATGGGAGGAAATGACAGCATTTTAGGAGGAGGCCTGGGGGCAAAGGTCAAATGGTCTCCACGTTTTTTTGAGAATTATGAAGGAGAATGTGATTTGAATGAGGAAGTGGCGAAAGGTGAGCTGGAAAAGAATTTTTAAAATAACAACAAGAACACACAAAACCACTTGGTCTCTGGTTGATAAAACTGAGAAGAAGAAAGTAGCCTTCCAAGAACTATTCACAAAACGCTGGAAATGCATCAGCCCACGGGGCAGGTCATACATAAGCAAGTACAATAGGAGAAATACCTTGAAAATCACTCAGTATTGTTCTTTGACTTGTTTACATGGCAACACCCAAACAGGGCCAGGTATCTCTGCATTATGATGTATTTCTTTCCCTTTGGGATAGTGAAAGTTCTGGATGTGGGTGGTGGAGGTTGCACAATGATAGGAATGCACTAAATGTCATTGAATTGTATGCTTGACATGATTAAAATGATACAGTTCAATTATGCATAATTTACAACAATCAGAGACGTCTTTCTTCAACATTCTAGAGATAGAAACTAGAAGATGAAGAGCCAACCTAATCCATATAACAAATTGTACGCCAGCCTAGGCTGCATAGGGGGACTTTGCCTCAAAACAGACAAGGGACTGGAATGTAGCTCAGCCCCAAAGTGCTTGCCTAGCATGTGCAAGGCCCTGGGTTTGACCCTCAGAGCTACAAAATATTCTAAAGTATTTCCTCAATGCCTGAAATGCATAGTTTACCTCAGGGAATTTTGGTAATTATTACCAAGCTCACTGAGTTTAATTTTTCTTTTTGGTTTGTGTGTGTGTGTGTGTGTGTGTGTGTGTGTGCATGCATGCTTATATGTGTGTATATGTAGTATATTCATTCATGTATGTACAGATACACAGGCTGATACGTCCACAGAGAGGATGTGTGTAGTGTATGCATACATGTATGTAGATACACAGGCTGATATGTCCACAAAGAGGCCAGAGGAGATCGTCAGCCATTCTGGTTTATCATGGTCCTCCTTATTTCCTCGAGACTGGATTTCTCACTGAACCTGGAGCTAGGCCAAGAGCCAGCAAATCCTAGTGATCCTCCTGTCTCCACCTCCCATAGTGCTAGGGTTATAAGTATGCACGGCCACACTCAATTACAGAAGTGCTGAGGATTTCAACGTGGATTCTCATGTTTACACAGCAATTATTCTTACCCACTGAGCTCTGGTTTTTTTTTTTTTTATTTCAAGACATAAATACATGCAGGCCTTAGACATGCATACAGTTTTTTGTATGTAAGCACTAGTGCACAGATCCCAACCTCCATCAAGATACTTGCCCAGCACTCCAGTGGGTCCCTTCTACACCTTCCCAGGAACTGACTCCCCTCAAAGCTAACTGCGTTTCTGATTTCCACCATTTTAGATGGGGATGATGTGTGCTTATCCTCATGTTTTCTCAATTTTGTGCAATGGTCTCTGACCCTTATTGACAAACTCACTTAGGTTTTATTGTTGTTTTTATTGCATAACGAACTCCCACAAACTTGGTGGCTTAAAGCAAGACTGACTTATGACCTCCCGTTCCCACAGATCAGCATGGCAGGCACTGGTTAACTGGGCTCTCTGCAAAGGCTCATTCCAGATGGATGTCAAGGTGTAGGCTGGGCTGTTGGCTCATCTGAGGCGGTGCCCTCCCTCACGCTCCCTGTGTATTGGCAGAATTCATTCCCATGCAGCTGTGCTGCCAAGGTCTCTATGTGCCTGCCAGCTGTCCTTCACTCCTGCTCAAGGACACCTTCTGTCTTTGCCACTCACAGCCCCCTGCCTCAACACAGCAGCTGAACTCTTCAAGGTCAGGTAAAGGGGGCTGATGATTCCTGTACCTCCAATCTTGCCTAATTAAACTCAGGCTCATGTAGAGTGGTTTCCCTCTTTTGATTAGCTCAAAACTCAACTGAGTTTGGACTTTAATCTCATCTATAAAATCTCTTCACCATATAACACAACATTTCATGGCATTCAGTCCCACCTGCACTCAAGAGGAAAGAATTATGCCTGGCCCATGGGATGAGGGACAGGATTCTCAAATCATCTAGAATTCTACCTTCTTGGATTGCTTCTGATGCATGTCAGCTGACCACTGTAGCTGGAGTTTTCTCTCCAGGTCCTGCCAAGCCCCAGCAGTCCGACAGCCCACTTTTAAAATAAACACACAGGCGCTTATATTATTTAAACTGTTTGGCCTAATGGCTCGGGCTTCTTGCTAGCCGTTCTTAAATTAACCCATTTCTATCAATCTATAAGTTGCCACGTGGCTTGTGGCTTATCGGTATCTTAACATCTGCTTCTCATTGTGGCTGCTGACAGCATCTCTCTGTCTCAGCCTTCCTCCTCCCAGAATTCTCCTTTCTCTTTGTCCCGCCTATACTTCCTGCCTGGCTACTGGCTGATCAGCACTTTATTTATTAACCAATCAGAACAACACATTCACAGCATAGAGAGCATCCCACAGCACTTCCCCTTTTCTTTTTTTCAAAAAGGAAGGTTTTAACTCCACATAGTAAAATTACAGATAACAAAACAATTATCAAGCAAGAATTACAGTTACAATATCTAGTCTATTTATATTTGGCAAAATTAAAGAAGATATCTATCTTATATTTGTGAGTCTAAGGTTTCATATCTAACTTGTCTCATCGTAACTAAGGAAATTATAACTATCTGGTCTTCAACTACATCAAAGACCTCAGAAGGATATAATATTACCTGAGAAATGCAAGACAGACACAAGCAATTTTGGGGAGTCTTGTGACAGTAGACAGAAACAGCTGGCAGCCTGGACAGTCACCTAAAGTTCCTTTGCAAAGTTGGGGCATCTGTCTTCAGCCCATAGGCCTAGAGTCTCTCAGTCACTTCTCTCTGTGTCCTGTAGAATGTCTGGCAGTTTCCTCTGCAAAGCAGGAACCTGAAGGACCATTTCACCAGGCAAAGTTCAGTGGTCACCTTCCTATGTGTCCTGCATGTCCAGTCAATCAAGCAGTCCAGTCAATCAAGCAGTCCAGGCAAGGAGAGTTTCTTGCCCAAATGACTATTTTTGCCAAGGTGAAGATAAACTCCATATGGAGTGTCTTCGATGCCCATCCTCCTCTCTGAAGTAAATCGGTGCTGCCAGGAGCAGACATTTCTCACTGTCCAGAAAGTCTAAATTTTTAAAACATTTTAAATGCCATATTCTGTAGGTCTTTGAAGTGTTTGAAGATTACCTATCTATCTGAAATATGTCTATGTATACCTAGAAGACTTAACTAACATGGCTACAAGTATGATTATCATAGAAGACTAATTATTAATCTATTTCTTAATTATCCATTACAATTTTAAAAGAACTGTACAAACATAATACCTTAAACAAGAGTAGAAATATACGCACAATATAACAAAATTAAGTTTAAATTTGTATCAATAAACTAAAATCTATACCAATGTAAAACATTTCAAACAAGTTGTTGCTCTTTAAAAGTAGGTTCATTAATCTACCCTTTCATCCTATCATATCTATATCAAGACCCAGCTGTAGGGCATTTCTTAGTTAGTGATTGATGGGGGAAGGCCCAGCCCATTGTGGGTGGGGCCATTCTGGGGCTGGTAGTCCTGGGTTCTGTAAGAAAGCAGGCTGAGCAAATCAGGAAGCAGCACCCCTCCATGTCCTCTGTGTCAGCTCCTGCCTCCAGGTTCCCGTCCTGTTTGAGTTCCTTCCCTCACTGCTTTTGATGATTGTCTTAGGGTTTCTATTGCTGTGAAGAGACACCATGACCTCAGTGACTCTTATAAAGGAAAACATTTAATTGGGACTGGCTTACACTTTCAGGGGTTTGGTTCATTATCATCATGGTGCAACATGGTGGTTTGCAGGCAGACATGGTGCTGGAGCAGTTGCTTAGTGTCCTACATCTTGACTTGCAGGCAAGAGGAAGTGGTCTGTCTCATTGGGTGTGGCTTGAGCATATATGAGACCTCAAAGCCCACCCCCACAGTGACACACTTCCTCCAATAAGGCCGTACCTCCCATTAGTGCCACTTCCTTTGGGAACCTCTTTCTTTTAAATCACCACAATGATGAACTATTATTTGGGACTGTGAGTGAAATAAACTTCTTTCCTCTTCAAGTTGCTTTTGGTCACGGTGTTTCATAACAGCAATGTCAACCCTAACTAGGATATTGGCCATGAGGCTAAATGCCCTAAAATGACAGATCACATTGAATTGTTTGCAGTTCTAGCCATGGCACAATGGACAGAATGGTAAATCATAAAAAGTCTCTTTAGAAGTTTAGAAGTTAAGGGATGATCACGTGATGAAGAAAAGATTGAAAGGAAGGAAAGAAAAGAGAGAGAAAGGGAAAGAAAAAAGGAAGGAGGAAGGAAAGGTAATAGAGATAAAGAAAAAAAAAGTTTTATTAATAAATGTAGCAAACACTACATGTTCCTTACTGTATGCCCAGCAGTGCCCTAGCCAGAAGGCTGATCTACTCACACTTTATAATATCTTATCATAATATTTTATTTCTTCCCATTTTAATGGATGAAGAAAATAGAATTGCCAGAGGAGGCTACATCCTGGTACCACAGGTAATAAGATCACAGGTTAAGCCACAGGGGCTGACCCCAGTGTGAGCATCACATTCCAGTGCTACTGTTGTCTTTTGGGTCCTTTAAGGCTTGTGTAGTGGTTTCCACAGCTGATACGAGGCATCCCTTGGATACGCTCTGTTTGTAGCATCCACTACAGTTCAGCAACAATATTTTGAATTCATTTGGACATTCCTAGCCTAGCTAATAGATGGACATTGTTTATGAATGAATTATTCTAAGGCATTATGTCCACAGGGGCTTTTCTGCCAGCAACCTACCCAGACTCTACCCACTCACCTGTTGGTGCTGGTGGGAGCCAGAATTCCTTTTCTAGAAGCAGATGCTGAGTGTCTTCCTCAGTTTTTTCCCTAGAAAAAGATGCCACTGTTGGATGAAAAGCCACCTATTTGAAAGAGGATTTCTTTTTGTTAAAAAAAAATGTAGCAACATCAATTAAACACAATCCAGAGTAAAAGTGGATAAACAAATAGACATAACACATTGCAAACTCTGGTCCTTGAGTTCATGAAGCCCACCGTCACCATCGTAAATGTGAAGAAAGACTGGTACAGGTGAGGCTGCATTTGGCTCCTCCCTGGTCACCAGAGATGGTTTGAAGGTACTATGGAAAACATCCCCAAATCCTGAGAAGATGCTGCTTTCAAATCTTCATTTTGCCCCTTCTCTACATTTCCCATGCTTCCTCCCTTTCCAATAAGTCTCTCCCACCCTTCCCCCTCCAGCACCAGATCAGATCTCTCACCCCAGAGAGCCACACATTGGAGTGGGAAACAGGGCAAACCACAGCTTTTGTGTCTTTGTGTTATAAAAGCCTAACCCTTGGGGGAAGAGATTCTCTATTCACACCCTAAAGAAACAGGATGAAGAAGTTCCCCCAAACTTCCCAAGTACTCTGGGTTTAGAGAAGAGGGGAAGAGGGGGAGGCCTGGAGCCAGTCCCAGGAGCAGAGGGGGGCAGCGCCCCACATTAAGCAGCCCACTAGGAAGGCTGCCAGCCTGGAGAGGGATGGCCACATTGTGTGCATTGACAGAAATATAAGCAGCTCCACAAAGGTCCCCGGGCTCCCAGCATGACATGGGAACAGCAGAAGACCATTAAAACTAGGACAGAAATGACAAGCTCTCAGCCTATCCCATCTCCAGCAAAAACAGAGACCCCAGTGTCTCTTGGCCCCCCGGCACTTGGCTCTGTGGAAGATGCCAGAACTGGGGGCATACCCCAGGGGAGAAATCAGACTATCCCAAGACAAACTAAAATTCCATTGTTTTATGTGTTGACTTGTTTTTCCACGGACCCAGCCCAGTAGGCAAATTATAATAAGATCTCAAGTTCAGAAAAAGAAAGCAAGAGAGCGAATCGCTGCTCACAGACCCGAGTTCAGTGTGTAGAATTCAAGGCTGCTGCAGGAGGGACAGGTGAGCCCTCTGGAAGAGTTTAGGGTCTTCCAGATGGAGAACAGAGACAGTGGATCTGAGAATAACCAAAACAGAGAGAGGTCAAATGCAATTCTGTACTACAAACAGATAGGACTATCTGTTGTAGACCTCCGTGAAGCTCTATGCAAAGGGGGTATTTGTGTGATTCCCCAACAGTATGAAAATTAAGGTGTATGTGGGACAGCAGTAGCAAGGACTCAGTGCTGAGCATGAGCAGACTAATTCAGAGTAATGATAGGAGGGACAATCATTTGACAACCACATTGGGGGATATTGAATGACTAGATAGAAGCAGGTCACACTTCCAGGGTCTGAGATGCTGACTCACAAGTGTGAGTTGGATACCGTAATAGGGCACCCGCAGCAAGTCTCCCGATAGGCTATGAAATGATTTTTATTGCTAAGATTATCTGCAGTTGGCATGGTGTGTTATGACTGGCAAGGAGACCGGGAATAAGAAGAATGAATGGGGGGGCTGGAGAGATGGCTCAGAGGTTAAGAGCACTGACTGCTCTTCCAGAGGTCCTGAGTTCAATTCCCAGCAACCACATGGTGGCTCACAACCATCCATAATGAGATCTGGTGCCCTCTTCTGGACTGCTGTCATACATGCTGTATACATAATAAATAAATAAATCTTAAAAAAAAAAAAAAAGAAGAAGAAGAATAATGAATGGGAGGTCACTTCAGTGATTTAGGGAAGGACGGGAGGAAGGTTTAGCTATGAGTGAAAAAGAAAATAAGTACAAATAGTGGGTCCGAATGCTTCGGAGAGTGGAGTTGGCGTGGCCAGTCGGGGCACCAAGTTTCTCATTCTGTTCTGGGAATCTCACAATCCGTGGATCTCTTTGGACCCGGGATGGCTCGCTCACTCTCACCCCTGCCTCTTGTCAGACATCAGGTGATATATTTCAGTTTGCTGTTTTAAACTATCGTTCGCCTTAGTCTTGGCTGGGCTGGGAAAGACTCACAGAAGTGAAAACAAACGTTTCCATCCTTACAATGTTTTCACTCTTAGAATGATGTTCACTACGGCTGGTGAACGTCTTCTGACACTTGACATGTGGGTGCCTGGAGCACACGGGGACACAATGGGGACAGAGGCTTCTAACTGTAGAAACCAACGGTGGGAGCCTGAATCTATGAGTCCTGGGGAAGTAAGAAAGAACCGATAACACAGCCAACAAGGTTTGTGCCGAAGCTGCCTGTGGAATATAAAGTACATTTAAAAGGCAGGCAAGCGGGTGGGAAGATGCTTGAGTGGGAAAGGTGGCTGCTGCCAAGCCTGACAACCTGAGTTGGATCCCTGGGACCCACATGGTGGGTGAAAGGAGAGGACCTGGTCCTGTAATTTGTCCCCTGACCTCCACAGTGGCAGGTGCACACGGGCACACACACACACACACACACACACACACACACACACACACAATAAAGGATTGTAAAAAGTCAACAGTTTATTTGTTACAATAATGATAACAACAACAAGAGCAATAGCAATAATAAAGCATTCAGGGAGTTGCTTCAGTGGCATGGAAAGGTTTTCAGTTGAACGTCTGAGGTTCAATTCTTGACTTTTAATGCTTACTAATGATGTGGTCTTTGGCAAGGTACTAAACAGATTAGGACTCCTGTGAACATTAGGAGCAAGAAAATCTCTTGGCAGATGAAGGACCCTGGAGGCTGGATGACTAGTTTCTGACCTCCACTTATCACCTTGACTGACCACCCAGGTTCAGTAGCGGTCATCAGCACTGTCTACAGTGATTCTGCTATTTGACACCCTGCGTTTGCATTTCCTGTTTGTGCATTGAAAGAAACAAGAGTGGCTGCCTCGTGGGGGCTCTTTTAAGGATTTAATTGGTATAGAGCACATAGTGTTCAGTATGGTGGCTGGTGCATTTTAAACAGGCTGCCACGGTTTATTGTGACCACAGTGTTATTAATAACCTAAATCTCCGACATTTTAGGGCAGAGGTTGGCAAACTGTGACGCGCAGACTAACTCCACCCCACAGACAGCTTTTGTAGAACCTGAGAGTAAAGCGTTCCTCTAATATCTTGAAATGGTTGGAGCACAATCTCAAGAAGACTCATGCATGACACATGACCATTTTGCAAAAGTGCAAGTTTTATTGTCCATGATAAAGGTCTGTGAGTACTCACACAGTTTTGCTCGATTACCGACATGTCCGCGCACATACATATCCATGCATTGTGTGAGGCTGTTTCTGAGTTAAAGGACTCAGAGGCAGCAGCTAAAGCAGATCCATAAAGCCTCGAATATTTCCTATGTAGCCCTTTGAGGAGGGGGTCTTGCAGCCCCTAGTATAAAGGGCTGTCAGCAGCACTGAGATGCGCTCCACCATCGTTTCCACAGATTAGAAGAACATCAACATGACTTTTAAAATTCTTGAACACCAGTGCGTTCCAAGCTGTTGAAAGAGAAGAATCCTCAGTCTTCCCAAGTATTTGGAGATAGCTTTCAAAATACTGTCACCTTTCCTTGTGGGTGATGACAATGAACCTGATATTAATTCTCCTTCTAATCCACAAAGATAGTGGCGGCAGAGTGCTGTGCAGGGGCCAAACCAAACACACGCCTGCGAAGGCTGTCTAGCGTGAGACTGCACCAAAACAGAGTCAGAGAGAGAAATGTATTTTCTATGGACAGGTGCCAAGCAGTTTTTGGCTGTCATATCATGTCAAGATACATAAATGCCAAGTAAAAAGTTCAGTCAATCATTGAGATTCTTTATCTGTTTGATGACAAAACCTTAGATATTTGGAAACATCTGGCTGATTGACTATTTCTTGCTTTTCATCTGGATTTGGTGTTCAGTCTGTTTTGGTTAATGAGAACAGCCAGATATTAACTACTAATACAAAAGAGACAAAAAAAAAATTCCTTTAGCCTCTCCTAGAAAGACATTCTGGTTCGATTTCTTTCTTTTTAGTGTGTGTTATTTTCTCCTCTTTCCATCTCTACTTTCTCACCACCTTTCCTCACCTCCTTCTCCTTGGCTTGCTTTTGGGCCTTTGGTATTTCTTCCACCATAATCTTTCCTGTCCATACTTTCCAAGAGTATCGTCACCTTCTCGATCCCATCAGGAAGAAAATGGTTCACTCTGTAATATTTGAAACTCTCAGTTAAAATCTATCATTCATACCTCCAGTGGCGTAAACCACTGCTTACATTCTAGGAGGCTGTTTCATGTACGGTTCCCTGTGGCAGAATTCCAAAGAAAGGTCACAGAGAGACAGCTTTTGGTCGATCTATTCATGATTTTCCTATTGCTTTAAACTGAGTTTTAACAGGCTGTTCGGTGTTAGAATTGCATGCGAAGTCCCTATGACGGAACACAGATGTCTCTGAACCACTTCTTCGCAATTACAGCCTTCCTGTGACTTGGGCTCTTTCTGTAGCTATGGTTATGGTCCACACTGGTCCACAGGCTTCTGTCATAGTAGCACAGGCCTTGCCAAGACAAGCTCAGGCCTCCGTCTCTGCTCCCCTAAATTTTTGATCGATGCTTTGCCTTTATGAAGTCTTGCTGGGCACTCAGTGTTTAGTGCATGGAGCTCTTGTCAAAATCTCTTTTGCAAATTCCCAGGGAGCGACTTTTCTTTTCCAAACAATGCTGTGAAGTTAGCTGGAGCCCCAGATCCAATACACAGGAACAGCAGCTGCAAAACTCTGAATTTTATTGTCTTTAGTTCTAAGTTGCTGACTGCATTTTTTTTTAAAGGAAGAGCTTCTAAAAGGAAGGGAGATTCCCTGGTTTTTAAATACTTGCTGTGCGGTAGTTGGAGAAGGGTGGGCTGTGTGTATCACAGATCTCTTCCTCGTTTACTTAAAGATCACTATAAAATATCATTTTCTGGAAAGGCATTATATTTAATGTGGAAAAATACTTTGGGTTCTAGATTGATCAGTTTACATTCAATACCTGCCAGGACTTAAAAACAGTAAATACAAAAGTCTCTGAAAAGTGTAAGCAGCAACGAGGGAATAGCAACCAATATGGTCATGTGACAGGTAAATCAAGAGCATATCATATATCACTACAAATAACACTTCAACAAAGTTTGTGGTTGTCACATTTCCTTAATATTTTAGGAAATAATGGTTTATGTTTTCGGTGGTGGTGTTATGGTGTAGATATGAAGTATCCCTCCCAAAGGCTCATGTGTTGAGGGCTGAGTCCCCAGCTGGTAGATTTCGTGGTTAGAAGGTAATGAGATTGAGGAGGCTCTAACTTAATCATTGGGTGAATCCGTAAGTGGCTGTGTGGTTCATGGGCATTGTTGAGAGATGATGGGAGGTAGGAAGGAGGGCCTCATGGGAGGAAGTAAGTCACTGTGGCATGCCTTTGACGTTGTCTTGCCGCTGGCCCTTCCTATTAGTCTCTGCTCTCTGGTTGCCATCTCGTGAGCAGTATTCTTCTCCTGTGCCTCTCATCCATGCTTCTTCACACTTGCAGTGGACCAGCAATGGAGCCAGCTCACCAGAAGGCAGGGCACGGACAGCTCTGAAGCCAAGCCAAAGAAAATTTTCCTTCTTTAAACTCTTTATCCCAGGTATTTCTCCCAGCAATGAAAAATCTAAATGAATCGGAGACCAAATTTAGGACCCCAAACATGGGAGGTAAGCACTCTAAATACTGAGCTGTACTCTAAGACCCGGAAATGATTTTTAATTAGATGAAGAATAATTCTAAATAAGCACCTTACAGCCTTTACACACATGTGCTCAGGTCTGTGACATTTCTATGTCTGTCATCTGTGTTGAGGGAAAAAAATGAGAAAAATGAGCCAAGATCATCAAAACAGAGTCAAGACCTTCAAAATGGAGCCAAGATCATGGAAGTTCTTATACCAAAGTGTCTGTTCTGCTCAACACTGGCTTCAGGCTCTCACAAGAGGGAAGTAGACTGAGGATATCACACTTGCTTCCTTTCTGTAGAACACATCCTGCCTTCCTCGACTGACTCACCATGAGGCCTCAGAAGCAGTTCTGTTCCTTTCTGAAACTTCCGCCGTAATAGAAATTCCTACAGGTTCATTCCCACCCCCCTCAGAAACACGAGAAACCCTACACATCTCCTCAGAAGCCTCCACTAAGCTTCCTATTCCCCTCAGAGGAATCCAAATGTTTCCTAGGAAGATCTACAAAGCCCAGATATCCAGCCCACCTCTCCTGCGGGCCTCAGTCTCTGTCCTGTGCCACCCACGTCTTTCTCCCTCCATTCATACCTGCCTTTGCTCAGCAATTCCACAGACCTAAGCTCACCCTGCCACAGGGCTTTTGCACACTCTCTATCTAAAGAAAGCCTTCTACCAAGTCCACACAGTTTAGTCAGGTGACTTAGGCCCAACCCCTCCCTCACCTCCCAAAGCAGGCAACAGAGTGGCTCTCCTGGAGATCATCACCCTAATCCCTGAAGAGGCCTTGAACCTGGGATTGTTTTGAGATGCAAGAATTAGCCTGTATTTGGGGGCGGTGACTTGAAACCGCCAAGCTATTGATTTTGAAGGAAGGTTAATGAGCCAAAGAATTCAGGGGAACAGTTCCCACTGTAAGAGCTTTCACAAAGAAAACAGCCCTGCCCACATTTTGATTTTAGCTCAAGGAGACCCATGATGGACTTTTGACCTAGCAGTAGGAGAAATACACTTGTGTTGTTTTGAGATCCTGATAATGCAGTAATTTGTTACAGCAGCAATAAGAGACTCGGTAACAACCTCTGCTTCTAGCTACTTCCAATCCCCTTGGCTGCCTTTATTTTTCTTCACAGCATTTACCGCTATTAGACATTGCTTGGCTTTCCTGTGCTAGTTACTTATCTGCCGCCTCTAAAATGATGTAGGCTTCGTGGGAGCAGAGACACTGCTGGTTCCTGGATTTCTCAAAATGGAGAATGCAGGCATTCAGCAGGTCTGAGTCAATAAATGACTGAATAAATCAAGAATGACACTTCCTAAAACCAGATCCTGCTACAGCATAGTTTAGATGTTACTAATTTGTGTGTATATGTGCATATATGTCTATGTATGTGTATGTGTGTGTGTGTGCATGTGTGTATGGTATGTGTGTGTATGTGTGTATGTCTGTGTATGGGTGTGGTATGTGTATGATAGTGGGGTACATGAGATAAGTGAGTATTAACAGCAGCATTAGCCATACAGTGGTAGTCATGGTGGAATTTGACCTTGTGTGTGATGGAGCAGTGACCCTGATTGACAAGAGCCAAAATTCATCAAATATTTTATAAAGGCTACTGACGTGCCCCACATGAAAATGTTCTCCATCTATGAGCTCAGAATCATTCTGAAAGAGCTGTCTCTATCACTCAGCCAAAGCCTTCAAAGGAAAGGTCCCACCCACAATGCAATTACCAAAATTCAAGGTCCATTCACCGATTACATACTTCTGACAAATTTCCAAATTTATGTGACTAAAGAAGTTAACCTAGTGTGATCAAAGCTGTAAAGAAACAAATAAATACCCAGAAATATTTAAATTCATGGCGTGAAAGCAGAAGACAATCTCTATATGATAGAATGGAGGAAAATCTAAGACACTAATTGGTACCAAAAATAGACCTTAAAGGATTTGCAGACCCAATTAGCAAAGTGGGTCTTGGTTGGCAGTTCTGTTTCTAGTATAATGATATATTTATTTAACCACCTTCAGAGATCTTTGCACTTAAAAAAACAGTAATTTCCTTTAAAATATTAATGACCCTTCAAAGAAATAAAAGGATAATCTCTAACTTTCTTCAGCTGCCTGTGGACCATCTCACTCTTCTGCTAACTACAGACAAATCCTAGTGCCAGCCAGCTAAATCTGTTGGCATCCTTTGCCCATGATTCCATGTGCTGGTGGTATGCTCAGTGGTAGGGCTTCTGTGTAAAAGTTCTGGACCACACTTTAAGAGAAACAACCTCTGAAAGAACAGTACAGAGAGATACTAGACCAAACACAGGTGTTGCCTGGGTTTGGGGTAGTGGGAACGGGAAGGATAGTATGCGATCAAGACTTCTTAGAAGAAATGGAAGAAATCTAAGTCAGTTGTTGTGGGATATTTGAACACTGTGTGAAGATGTATTGCTGTGACTGGTGTAAAAAGCTGAATGGCCAATAGCTAGGCAGGGGGTATAGGTGAGACTTCAGGGCAGAGAGAGAGGAAATAGGAAGTGAATCTAGGCACACGGGAGATGCCCGAGGAGATGAAGAGGAAACAGGAGGTGCAAGAAGGATGAGAGGTGAAAAGCCACGAGACAAAATGTAGATTAATATAAATGGATTAATTCAAGTTATAAGAGCTCATGGGGCAAGCCTAAGCTATAGGCCGAGCTTTCATAATTGATAATAAGTCTTCATGTCATTTTTTTTGTGAGCTGGCGGCCCAAAGAAAAATTCATCTACAGTCAATGTGATGAGGGTCCCGGGAGTTGCTGGGAGGAGATAGGGAAGGCTGGGAAGCAAGATGGAGGAGACCGAAAACTGCCTTCCAACTCATACCCTTTCCTGCATTTACAACATGGAGGACTGTATTGTATTATTGTATGAGCTATGCCTGTTGATACACATATAAGGACTGTTTGCCTCTGTGTGGTTGGTGTTTTGGTCTCTCAATTGGTCATATTTTGTTTTTTTCTTCTTTTCCCCAGTGATAGATACTTACATTGTTTCAACTTTTGTTTTTGCTTCTGCTATTACAACAATGGTGCTATCATCACCAGTGAGTGGTAAATAGTTGTTACTCTTCCTTTACGTACAGTACATGCCTGAGAAACACAGGACAGCATTCTAAGAAACGGACAGAGTGTACCTGGAATATCCCGGGGTTCCTGAGTGAGTGCTCATAAGTGAATGGGGAGCCAGGGGATCCAAAGGAAGTTCACAGTTTCTTCTTTTCTTGTGTGGTGCAAACTTGGGCTCTAAATATAGGCAGCCCAGCCCACCCACACGGGACTTCATGAAAGCAAGAGGCAAGCCTTGCTGTGTTTATCTACTGAGTGGGTACCAAAGAGCTGTCCCGCTATCACGTGGAGATTGGTGAGAAACGCAGATTCTTTCGGCCTCATCCCCTACGTCTGACCTCGAAATTCCAAAATTGGAGCACTGAAGATGGGCTTGTTGTTGTTGTTGTTGTTGTTGTTGAACTTGTCCCTGTCAGGTGGTTCTGGTGTAAACTCGAGTCACCTATCGAAGGCTGAAAAATGATAGCTCTTACTCCTTGGTCAAGCCACTTGTGACAAACTGCTTCCTGCATCTGACTGAACAGACTCCTGGTGATAATCCTCATGATAAAACGTGTTGGTCGTATTTTATGAATGGAGCTGATCCCCCGTTAATACTTCGGCTATCGGGAACTGAAGAAGCCGGGTCTGTTAACCTGATCAAGAAACACAGGCTGTGGCAAAGCAGATGCTGAAGGCAGGTTTATGATTACCATCAAATTGATATGTGAGCTTCGTTGGTGAAGTTTGGAAGTCATGTCACCGAGGTTTATAAATATTTCACGATCGATTGTGCAACGCAGCTGCAGTTTCCCAACGGTGGAACTCAGAAGGAGAGTCGCAGACGTTTGTTTTCAGAATTCCATTTGCCTAACTGAACCTTTGATGTGTGTATGTGTTTGTGACCACGCTAGTGAGAGTGACCTTCTTGGACACAATACTGACATGTAACCCTAATGGACTCATTTCAACTTGTTTGCTTTCCTCTTCTTGGTTCATTGAATTCTGTTCAGGATCTCCGATTGTGTGTGTGTGTGTGTGTGTGTGCACGTGCGTGCGTGTGTGCCAAGTTGCTCATGGGATGTTAAGACAACCTCAGGTGTCAGTCCTGCCAACTTGGATAGAATCATGGTCTCTTGGTGGTGGTGGTGTGTTGTTCACCACTGTGAACACCAGGGTGGCTGACCTGTGACCTTCTGGGGCATTCCCCTGTCTCCACTGCCCATCTTGCTATATGAGCACTGGAATTAGAGACCTACACTACTACCATGGCCAGATTTTTTTCCCTTTTTTTTTTTTTTGGTTTTTCGAGACAGGGTTTCTCTGTGTAGCTTTGCGCCTTTCCTGGAGCTCACTTGGTAGCCCAGGCTGGCCTCGAACTCACAGAGATCCACCTAGCTCTGCCTCCCGAGTGCTGGGATTAAAGGCGTGCGCCACCAACGCCCGGCCCTTTTTTTTTTTAATTAAGAAATTTTCTATTAATTTTATATACCAACCACAGATGCCCCTCTCCTGCCTCCCTCAAGCCTTCTCCCCTTAACCCATCCCCCATTCCCACCTCCCACGGGGAGTCAGCAGAGCCTGGTATCTTCAGTTGAAACAGGTCCAAGCCCCTCCCCCTGCACCAAGGCTGTGTAAGGTGTCCCACCATAGGCACTGGGCTCCAGAAAGCCTGCTCATGTACCAGGGACAGAACCTGATTCCATTGCCAGGGGGCCCCTTAAGCAGGTCAAGCTATCCAACAGCATGACCAGATTTTTATGGGTTCTCGAGACCGAATTCAACTCCTCACATTCGCTTGGTAAGGACTTTATCCACTGAGCCATCTACCTAGTCCCAGAATTTTTTTAATGGCCTAAAAATGTTAATTGTTTTCTACAGAGTTGAGTGGTAAGCTAATACTCCCACTCGAGTCTCATTAATAAAATGTGATCATCCATTTTTCTCTTTAAAGTGCTGCATGACATATATTTACTTGTCCTAATTAAAGCGAGCTAAAAATAAACTTTGTTTTAAGAATTTGGGGACACGCTTAGAGCTTTCTTGGAGATCAGCAAAACTGGATCTGGGAACTACTTTTCTAAGAATATTACAACTTGGTAGGGACAGCTTTGGACTCTTCTTATCTGTAATGTTAGGTGAGAGTGAGAATCAAGATTTTTTTTCTGGTCTCTGCTATGAGTCTTTTGCATTACAACCCTGGTCCCACCCATATTTCTTCTGAAAAACCTTGGCGGGAACCCTCAGCTGACCTGATTTGCTCCCTGCTGCTGGATGAGACACGGAAAGGAGGGAAGGGTGTATGCTGGTCACAGTCCATTATTGATGGAAGCAAGGCAGGAACTCAAGGCAGGAACTGCAGCAGGGACTATCCAGGAATTCTACTTACTGGCTTGCTTCCAGGCTCCTGCTCAGTTACCTTTCATATATATCCCAGGCCTGCTCACCCAAGAATGGCACCACTTGTAGTAGACCTGGTCCTCTTCCATTGATCAACAACTAAAAAAAAAAAAACAAAAAAAAAAAAGATGCCCCACAGACATGCCCACAGGCCATCTAATGGAGACAGTTCTTCAGCTGACATTCCCTTTTCACAGGTATGTCAGGTTGACAACAAAACCAACCAGGACATACACTAATGAAGGAATGTTTATAAACTCATTTCATTTTTTATATAGCCATGCCTTAAAATTTTATGCTCAACCACTGTAGAGTCTCATTACATTTGCAGAATCCATTCATCATTTAACAACCAGTTTCCCTCTTGTTTTAGCTATTTTTCTACTTTATTTCCTGTGTCTACCCACTTCTTGCTGGAGCAGTCATCCCAATACATTTAATGTGTATGTTTTTGTTTATGCTTTTACAAAATGCATACTGCTGTTCTGATTGCATATATTTTTTATGTTTGTGATATGGGGCTATACACCTAATTTCCTTTCATGTATTTTACATTTAACACTATATCTTTTGATATAAACTTACTATTATATACACTATCAATCTGTTTTTTGACAGCCCTTTTGTTTCTTTGGGTTTGTTTGTTTGTTTGTTTGTTTTGAGAAAAAGATCTCACTATATAGCCTTTGATGTCCTGGAATGTGATAGGCAGAGCAGGATAGCCTTGAACTCACAGAGCTCCTCTTGCCTCTGCCTCCCCAGTGCTGTATTAAAGAATGTACCACCACCACACCTAGCAGGTTTTGCTAACTCTTGTGTGATTCCTAGTGACCTTTATTCTATTACAAATAAAGGATGAGGGGCTGTGGCTATAGTGTGGTTATATAGCACTTGCTTAGCACATACCAGGCCGGGGATTTGATCCCCAACACTACAGACAAACGATAACAACAAACCCCCACAATAATGACAAAAACAGAATAAAGGATCAGACAAAAAAGTTAGGTCTTTGTTTCTACAAAGTTTTTGTTTGTTTGTTTGTTTGTTTGTTTGGTTTATGTTTTTTTGAGACAGATTTCTCTGCATACCCATGCTGTCCTAAAACTTGCTTTGTAGACCAGGCTAACCTTGAACTCAGAGATCTGCCTACTTCTGCCTCCCAAGTGCTGTGATTAAAGGAATGGGCCACCAGTGCCCAGAAACCTACAGTTTTGTTTTAGTTGGAGGATGGCTATAACAAATAAGTACACAGAGTACACTACAGTCTCATCACTCATTCGAGGGGGTGACAGGCATTTATTGAATGGTTTTCCTGTGTGTCAGATGTTAAGCACTGAGAAGAAAATAGCGAAGATGGTAGAAGAAGGAAGCCTACATTGATTATCTAAGTCTTGTAGACCATACAAGACTTAAGATTTGCAGATTTAAGGGTCAGCGAATTCCTGGATGGTTTAATGCAACGAGGTGATATGTTGCAATCTGTGTCTTTATTCTGGACACAACATGAAGCGTGAGTCCGAAGGGAGCAAGAGCAGATTCCAAGACACTAGCTGGGAGGCTGTTGTAGTAGAACAATGAAAAGCAGGGGTGGTGGCAGTCAAACAGAAGAGAGAATCGGGTGATGGATTTTAGAGATCAAACAGAGAGGCTTTGCTAAGAGTCACTGTGAGAGGGAATGATGATGATGATGATGATGATGATAAGAATCTCTAACACAGAAAAAAGGAGACTGAATGCGAGTTGTACTTGAGTCATGTTGCCTAAGCAGGAAGTGTCAGGTAGGAACTAAGCCTCAGGATCCGATTCTCAGAGAAGTACTGAGGAACGGAAGTTGCAACCAGGAATCATCATACACAGATGGACTTTAAAATCACTCTATTCAGAAGGCTTCTACAGTGTCAGGAGGAAAGGGACCTAACTCCTTGAAAAGCAATTTGTCTGAAAGTTAGTGTTAAAGAAATGAGGCCTCCAAACAAGACCTCTATATAATTTAGAAAGGAATCATATTGTACATTGTTCCAGGGCAAATTTGGGTGGACAGAAAGCTGTCTGGTGGACGGAAATTACTCATTTTTGTCGGGGATAAGACCATGACGGGCTTTGGCAGAGAGTCGGAAAAACAGTGCGGTTTTTCATTGTATTTAATGAAAGGCTGAAAGTCCCCTCTTTGCTCAAAGTAAGAAGGCATATAGAAGAGAAAACAGATTCTCCATGACAATACAATTCAGAAATATCAAAAGATATATCTTTTATAATCAAACAAATAAAGCCAATTAGAATTCAGTGAGTCACTGGAGACCTCCCTCGGAGTTCAAGTCCTGAGTTGAAGTGCTTGCTTGGCCTTGGGGAGAAAGCACATGCAAATGGAGGGGTCCTTCTAATAGGTAAGGGTTGAGTGGAAAGCATCTAAATGCACTACATCTATTCTCAAAACCTCAGCTAAAGTGTGCAAATGTTTAGTTTACTTATGATAGTGTTGACATGGTAAGATTAATGCCTCAGCCCTTTCTGAAATGATGTCCTACATGTGTTACAATTGCTGATTGCATCCTGTTTTAATTTTCAGATCTGTATGTCCTGTAGGTGGTGGCTCACAAGGCCAACACTGACTTGGGGTAACACCACTGTAGGCCGAATAGCTTGGAAGAGATAATCCCTCCCAACAGCGTTAGACTTTCAAACCCAAGCTTATATAATGGTGTATTGGGGCTTGAGAGACAGCCCAGGGTTTAGAGCACTGATCTGGCTGCTCTTAGAGAAGACCTGGGTTCGATTGCCAGTACTTCCATGGCACGTCACAACCGGAGAGACAGAAAAAGGGGCTTCCAAATGAGCAGACATCTCAGCTAAGCTTTATTTGGAAAAACAAAAATCAAAATCAAAATCGTGAAACCAAAAATCAAAACTGCTGGCTGGATGGAGACTTACTCTCAGAGTAGATCTCAGCTTCTATTTAGCTTTCTTACTAACAACCCTTTGTTAGTAATTCCAAGTTACTCAGCTCTACCTAGTGATCCTGAGTCCAGGAGAGTGAGGAATCAAACCCAGCTGGATGTACAGCCCCCAGCACTGTCACGGGACTCACTGTGTCTACCAGCTCTGCTTTTCTGTTGTTAGGTCCACTCTGCCAAGCGTGAAAATATCTGTATGTGTAGGGGTGGTGGTGGGGGATGGGGGAGTAAGCAAAAATGAGTAAGAAAGAGAAGGCAGAGTGGGGGGGTATACAGGCAGAGAGAATAAGAGATGTAGAGAGGCACAGGTACAGAGACAGGTTTGCCAGTGACTACGTGACCATGGTTGGTCCGCATGTTAAAGCAGAGGAGCTTGAATGCTGTTCCTGTAGGAAAGGAATGGGTGCTGAGCCCTTTCCTATGTTCTCATGGTTTTCTTACCAAAAAGACTCAGAAGTTCCGAATACATTCTTCTGACATCTTTACATCAACAAAAGTCTTGCAATGCTGCCAGCCCAAGCTGACAAAGCTGTCATGAAACTGGTACATTTGTGTGTGAGTGGTGGCATCATTGCTGGGCACAAGGCTTTGGAAAGCTATTGATTGACTGTGATCAATAGTCATAAAATGTGCTTATATTTGATGACTCAGTTATCCCCCTAAGGAGTTACTGCAGGGGAATAACTCAAATTTGAAAATTCAAGCATGTAAAAATGTTTATTCAACATTATCTGTGCTAACGAGTTGGAAATGGTCGAGATGCCAACCACGAGGGAATAAATAAGTAAATTATAGCACAACAATGGAATGAAATATTGAGTACTCGTTAAAGGGCAATTATGAAGAGCATATAGCAAGCATGCTAAGTGGAAACTGCTATCTACAAAAGTATAGACACCCTTTGATAGCACAAAATGTGTAAGGGTCAAACCCAGCAGGCTCCAGGGATGGACCCTCCAAAGTGGAGATGCCAAAGGAAAGGAGAAATGAGAAATGGATGCACAGAAATGCTGGAATCCAGTTGTCTGAGATCTCTGATGGAGAAATCACAGCACCCCAGAAGTTCAGCATGGTGATACATAGAACTAAGTAAGGAGGCGGGGTTATTTCATATAGTTGAACAAGCCAGCGGGGTTATTACACCCAATAAGCATGAAGATGGGGTTTATGGTATACAGTTGGGTCAAGGAGACAGGTTCAGCTAATCTTGGTGGGAGCAGTTCTGTGGAGGAGCAGTCTTCAGACTGTAAATATCTCCTGGTGGACGTTTTCTGCACACACTGTTAACATCTGCACATGGAAAGGAAGAGGTTGCCATTTTTCTTTGGGTCTGAGGCTAGGATCTTTGACATGGTGATGCCCATGTCAACAACACATGTTCACTCATGAATGAAGCCACTCAGGACTTCCTCTGATCCCCACATGTAAGAATATAGCTAAACCTCTAAAAGGAATATCTAAGAATACCATTCCTGTGGTTGGAGGGAGACTATACTGGGGAAGTTCTTTCACTTTCCATTTCTTCCAATATTGGCATAATTGCAAATTCTAATAAATATTTTTAACAAGAAATGTCTAAGATTAAAGAAAGATTATCTCAACTTCTTCATAGGGAGTTTTTCAAGGATTAATAAGGTATTGCTAAAATGTTTAGGAAGTGTCCGTACTGAAGAAGCAGTAAATGCTAGTCATCAATACTGAGACAACACACAGAACGTATCACATACTATTAGATGATAGAGAATGACTTTTTCCCTGGAGCCTTTTCTAGTGGAAAGAGAAGTGAGTTCTCCTTGCCACAAACCTCCCTACCAAATCACACTCCCTTACTCTACTGGTGTGACCTCTAGGGATTTCTGTTAGATGCATGGTATTTCTAGGGAGTTTATGGCAAGATTTATTGTCTGGCCTTGGACCTGAAGGGCAGTCCTCTTAGAAAGCATTGCTGGGTGGATCAGAAAATTCTGTAGATGCCTGTCAGTGCCTTGATTAATATTGCCCAGTCGGGAGTGGGTGGGGTGGAGAAGGGTGGATGGTTATAGAGGAAGAGGGAAGAGAAAAATGGATTTTTAAAAGTCAACCACACAAGTAATACATGAATACAGCCCCTTTCCACAATCTGAGAAAATGACAGCTATCATTTCTAGCCCAGCCTAGAATCCTCTGTGACACCTATATTAGCCTGTTCAAGCCACCATAACAAAATTCCACAGACCAAGTGCCAAAATCAGCAGAAATTTGTTTTCTCACACTCGGGTAGATTGGTAAGTGTGAGATCAGGGTTCCCACAGGGTTTGGTTTCTAGGGAAGACTCCTGTTTTGGTTCCCAGCCAGCCAGCTGCCTTCCCATTTTGTCTTCAGGAGTCCATTCCTTGGTACACATTATGGAAAGAGAAATCAAAAGATAAGAGAGTTCTGAAATATAAAGGCAGTAATCCCATCGAATCTGGCTCCACCCCTACCCCTTCTGGCCTCACTAAAATCAATTTACTTCCTTATTCCGAATGCAAGCATTTTTGGATTAAGGCTTATGATGTGACATTGTTCTTGAAAGATGAGAACAAATGTCTATTCACCCCAAATAGGGAGCCAAGGGCAGACCACGGTAAGGATACCACCACAGTCCAGTATGGTGAGCCAATGAGTTTTATCAGGGTCACTTGCAGAAGCATGGGTTAGGGGCTACTTACAGGAGCAGAAATGCCTCAAAAATAACTGTATCCCCAAGAAAGAGCTCACCCCAGCATGGGTGACAGCTGACAAAAGCTGGAGACCTGGAACACACGGCACAGCCTGCAGACAGCTCCACAGTTTGGAGAGTGTCCTTTGCAAGTAGCTCAGTTGTTGGAAGCCTCTTGTAGGCAACTTGGACTATGTGGGGATGTCTGTCATTGGTCCTATCTGCTTACATATGCTGGAGGAGGGAGGGTCTAGTATATCTGGTCAGCTTTGTGACTTGGGAAGCTCTGTGTTGTTTACCTCCTCAGCACTAACAAGCTTGACTTTAGAACATTCTGGATCATAACAAATTTCAC
>CABHPH010172513.1:0-29096 GCA_902168325.1 Peromyscus nudipes
ATATAACCCTAAGTGCTTTGCTAACCAATTCCAGAGCAAATGTGACAAAACTCTGTGTGTGTGTGTGTGTGTGTGTGTGTGTGTGTGTGTGTGTGTGTGTGTGTGATGTAAACAAGAAAACATTTGTTGCTCTTCCAGTGGGCTCTTAATCAAACATGGTTGTACAGTTCAACTGCTCTCTTGTGACTTTTTGTGAATTACAACAAAGGGACATTTTAGGGGGTTTCCATTTAGGGAAAATGGGCAGCCTATCAGAGGGCACAGGGTATTGTCTGAATAATTTCATCTGCAATAGGCAAAGTTGACAAGATAGTTACCCTGAAAACTCAGTGAGTAGAGAAAGCCATACCATATGGAGACGGAGATGCGTTTTTATTCTTTTTCTTTTCTGTAACTCGCACAGAGTGTGCTCATACGTGCCTCACAAGAGTACATAGGAAGGTATAGAAGAGATGATGGGGAGACACCAAAGGCGCCAGCCACTCAGTATAGCTCTACTCAGTCAGATCGGCTTTATTATACAAACTTGGATGTTGAAGACATTTCACTTCAACCTTTAAAGCATGAGATTCCAAATCACATATTGTCAGACCCAGAAGACTGATTGTATTTAACAAAATACATTGGTGAGATCTGCAAACATCTTTGCATTAGATGCATTTTCTTCTAATAGTCATTTAACAACTAAGCCATAAAGGCCAAAGATACCTGTTTTATTTTCACTTTTTTTTTGTTTTTTTGAAATATCATTTTTCTGGTCTGTCTGTGTGTCTCTCTGCAAATATAACAGGAAGAAGATAGTTCACTAAGAATCTGTACTTACGCTTGCTTTCTATGGCATGCATCCTTCTAGTTTCTGCCCATCTGAACTCCTCTCTTACCTACCACAACCCTGTGAGGAAGGGATGAACTTGACTAACCTCAAACCAAGAAAAGCAAGGTACAGAGAAGCCCAGGAGCTTGCCTAGGGTCACAGTTCTAATCACTGCCAAGAGTGGGACTTGAATCCAGGCACAGAGGTCCGGGTCAAGCTTTGTAATTATCCATCTCATAGGCTGAGGAAGAAAGAATTTTATACGGAATGTAATTGTCTTTGAGTAGTTAGGGAAAACGCAGTGTGTCCCTAGGCTTGCCATAGGCCAAGTTTCAAAACTTGTGTTTAGCTTGATGGTTAATGATGGGGGAGTCACAGGTTACCTCATGGCTAACTACTTGTCATCAATAAATCAGAAACAGCTAATTTGTACAACCTAAGTTAGAATATGCAATGAAAGCAAGGGAGAGAAAAATGTTTGAGAAAACTATCTTCAGAGGAAAAAGCAGTAAGTTAAAATTGACTCCCTGAGGTAAGCAGACGCTCCTCTTTGCAATTTACCCGAGCCCTGGGAGGTGACTTAGAATTCCCAGCCTTTGCCGGGATGCGAGCTCCAAAGTGCTTCTTTTAGCAGCTCTTGCAGGATAAATGATGACTTCAAAGCTCAGCGATGTCTCCATTCAGAAAACGGGTCGCTGACAAGAGCTCTAGGGTCTAAAGAAACTATAACAAGCAAAGAAATATGGCACCAAGGAAAATGAGTCCTTAGCCGGGGTCCCGCCTCCCTCTCATCCATTTCACGCTGTGTTACGGAGAACCTCATTTTGCCCTGTCACAGAGAGAAGGCACCTGCAAGAACAGACTCAATTCCACAGACTGGGTCTGGTCCACACAGAATGTCACTGGGACAAGGAGCCCCATACTTTTGTGAGGCCTGATGCCTCTATCAATGTGCCTTAATGGGCTCAGGCCCTTTGCGGAGGTTAGCCAAGAAGTTAAGGCTTCAAACGGGTCAGGGGAGTCTGTGCCCAAACCCCTGTCAGCCTACAGGAACTTCCTGTTGAGTCAGTCAGTTGGCTTATTTCTGCCCAAAGTGGGGTTTCTGTGAAATAAAGGGTGAGTATAGTTTTACATTGCAGTATTGGAATGAATGAGAAGGACAAGTGTTTGCAAACTGAGGAAGAGAGACTATTTCAGAGAGCATGAACTTTCTGGGTAACCCTGCCAACATCAGTAATATAGACACTGGGGTGGGCACAGAGAGCCCTAAGATGGCAAAAGATGCGTGTCACTACGTACATGGAAGGGGCCCGTACAACCCCACTCTCTAGTCACAGGGTTGAGGAATTTATTAGAGAGTGCCATTCCTCTGTAGGATGGAACCTGCCACTCATGAGCATGACAAAGAGAAGCTGGAAGCGCCAGCCTTCAGTGGCTTTCTGGGCTGTGTCTCAGGGTGGAGCCCAGCACTGCAGCTTGCTGGGACTGGCACGCAGGTGAGCTCCAGACCACTGGCTGCTGTCCTGATGTCTTATCTGGCTTTTGCCCCCCCCCTTCTCTCCAACCCTGCAACAGTCAGAGCTTATCTTCCTGCTCTAACCCCAAAGGAAGTAAACTTGCGTGTGGGGCTGAGGAACGGAGGGAGGGTGGAGGAGCTAGGGTTCACGACTTCTTGTGAGTCCTACCTGCTGGGGTCCCTCAGTAAGTGTTAGTTCCAGAGCAAGCTTCGGGTCAGGCTTTCTGGGTAACACTGGCATTGGCTCTGTGAGGGATGCACTTTGTTCCTACTTTTGAGAGGAGAGAGAGAAGATAATAAGTTATGAAGTGGGTGTAATTTACTCAGGGGCCAGCACTAGGCGATGGAAGGTCTAGTCCTTCAGGCAGGTCTAGTCCCCATGACAGTGTCAGTGGCTACAACAGCAGAAAGTCATCCGATGCTGTCTCCATACTACGCAACCACTAGGTAAATGGAAACTCCATCTTCCTCTGGGACAAAATAAGGAAGAGGACAAGATCAGTGTGCCAACCCTTCTTGGTGTCTATATTGAGACACAAAAACATAGGAAACAGACCCAGTCCCAGGAACAGAGTATGGTAGTATTTTGTTTGTGCTCTAACAAATAAAACTTGCCTGGAGATCAGAGTGTAAGGATTATGTCCTTATTACATCATCAGCCTGCAACGGTGTCCCAGCCTAAAAAGCAGGCGTTCTCTCCCATGGGCTCTCCCCTCTGTACTTCCCCTCCGCAGGGTCAGCCTCTCTCTCTCTCTCTCTCTCTCTCTCTTTCTCTCTCTCTCTCTCCCTCCCTCCCTCCCTCCCCCCTCCCTCTCTCTCTCTGTCTCTGTCTCTCTCTGTCTCTGTCTGTCTGTCTGTCTGTCTGTCTCTCTCTCTCTCTCTCTCTCTCCTTCCTCCTAATCAAGCTCTAAAAAGGTAACCATGGCTCATGATTCTTCTGCCACCGCAGCATCCAGTGCTCTCTCTTCTGTCACTGTGGCCTCTGCGGGGTGGCGCCCAGCCACAAGCACCTAGCCACGAGCGCCCCATTAACCCCTTCACAGAGTGCGGAGCTAGCCACAAGAGGCCAGGCAGTGGTGGCACACACCTTTAATCCCAGCACTTGGGATCTCATGCCTTTAATCCTAGGATTTAAGAGAAGGAAACAGGAAGTAATAAGGCTGGGCGGAGAGAAAGAGTCATAAGGTGGGGTGGAGACAGGAGCTCGGCCACTTTCGGTCTGAGGATTCGGTAGAGGTAAGAAATGGCCGTGGCTTACTCCTTTGTCTCTCTGGTCTTTCAGCATTTACCCCTATATCTGACTCCAGGTTTTTGTTATTAAGACCAATTAGAATCTGTGTTACAACAGAGTATGGGAAGAAGGTTAGAAAGAGTTAGCTGGGAGCCCAAAGTGGGGAAACAGTTGGATGCATGAATACATCTAGAGAAATTGAAAGTGAAAACCAGAGTAAGTTCTTTCATCGTTGCTAATAAATATGGTGTCAGAATACAGATAACTAGCAGGGCTGGGGAGATGGCTCAGTGGGTAAAGGAACTTGCTGCCAGGCCGGATGACCCAAGTTTAATCTCTGAGATGCACATAGTAGAAAGAGAGGATGAACTCATGCAAGATGTCCTCTGATCTCCAACTGAGCTCTCTGTAGCATGGACATACACAGATTCATACTGTTTTTTTTTTGTGTGTGTATGTGTATATAGATAGATAGACAGACAGATGTGTTCTTGTCTGTTTTTGCTCTTTTGGGGGACCCACCACTCAGCTTCCAAATAAATCACACATGGAGGCTTATTCTTAATTATGAATGCCTGGCCTTAGCTTGGCTTGTTTCTTGTCAGCTGTCCTTAACTTAAATTATCCTATCTGTGTTTTGCCTCTGGGCTTTTACCTTTCTTTCTTACTCAGTTGCTGGTTGTGTGGCTGGCCCCTGGAGTCTTCCTCCTTCTCTTGCTCCTAGATCTCTCTTCTCAGATATCTCCTTCTATCTATTCTCTCTGCCTGCCAGCCCCATCTATCCTTTCTCCTGCCTTGCTATTGGCCGTTCAGTTCTTTATTAGACCATCAGGTGTTTTAGACAGACACAGCAACACAGCTTCACAGAGTTAAACAAATGCAACATAAACAAAAGTAACACACCTTAAAATAATATTTTACAACACAGATGATAGATAGATAGATGATAGATAGATAGATAAATAGATAGATAGATAGATAGATAGATAGATAGATAGATAGATAGATAGATAAATAGATAGATAGATAGTAGAAGTGATGCTAGGAAAAAACAAAGACCTCAAAGAGGAGAAATCAAAAGACCATATCTTTTTCTACAGTGCAAAAATAAAACATTGGCTATCAGCATTGCTGAGGATGTGGCCAGATTTCTATCTGGCTATGACAAGAGCCATGGCCTCACCCATTTTTGGCCTTCAGTTCTAGGTTGATTCAGCAACTACCCTAACAAATGTCTTCTACTAATTAATCAGTACCCTGGCTCCTGCCTATTATGAATGACTGGGAAAATGCCATATTATCATCAACTTTTTTCTTAGAAAACTATTGTATTTCAATACTCATATGAACTAATACATACAAATGTTTTGCTCATGAATTTATCTTTTAAATTTAATTTATTAGTGTGTGTGTGTGTGTGTGTGTGTGTGTGATATGTGTGCGAGTGCAGATGTGCATGCCACAGTAGCCTTGGGGAGGTTAGAGGACAACTTGTAGGAGTTGGTTCCCTTTCTTCCACCTTGGGTTCTGGGGCTTGCTCAGGTCCTCAGGCATACACTGCTGAGGCATCTTATTGTCCCCACCCACCCACCACTGAGTTTTTAAACATGTTTAGACTGACATTTTAAAAAGAAGACAGTAGATGAGTATACCATGAACCTTCACAGTGCCCTGCATGCGTTTTGCCATCATTAAGCTGTGGCCAGACAGGATATCAACCATCAGGGCTTGGAAAAGATAATGCATGCTTCACTTTGAGGAGGAGCTCAACTCAAAGCTTGCGGATAGCAGACAAGCGAGAGGATTTATCCTACCCCCTTTCCTTGTCTCTAGAGTTTAGGAAATGACATAGGCTCGATCACAAAAACCTAAGGTTGCATTTTCAGAACGTTCTCTCTTAGTGAATGAGGCCACCAGCCTAATTTCTAACCGTTAAACATGAACAGTGTAGAGGAGACGAGCACCACCGTGCCATCCTGTTTCAAAATTCATCTTTCCATTGTTATTGAGAACTCTGGAGTCTCTCTGAGTGTTCTGTGATTAAATTTTAATAGACACCAGAAATGAAAATGGCAGCCACTGTGTGGAAGAGGGAGCCGTGGGGAGCCAGTCTATACGTCGCTCACCTATAAGATGTCAAAGGGAGGAGGCTTATAACCTTTGCAATGGCGTGCTTTTTATTTAATACACTCAGTGATTTAATTAGTCTGCTAATATAAATCTTTAAAAATAACCATAAAAATGTGAGCCTAGTCAGCAGGGGTCCACGTACTGATGTTATTTTCCCCACTGCTGGAGAAATGACTTCTACCACCACCACACCGGAGCACGTGTCCTCATTAGCATGTATGAAAAGATAGCAACAAGCATTGGGAGATTTACACTGCACCACATCTAACTTCATTAATAAGAGAGGGAGTCCATTTTTTAGGGAGGAGTCAACATTCACCAGTCCTGACATACCTGTTCAACTCATATCATAAATCCGTCATATGCATGTGACTTTAAAAACATCCACCCCATTTTCTCTACCTACTGCAGCTATTAACTAAACATGTCTGTACCTACAGAGTGT
The DNA here is from genome assembly GCA_902168325.1 of Peromyscus nudipes. Classification (NCBI taxonomy): domain Eukaryota; kingdom Metazoa; phylum Chordata; class Mammalia; order Rodentia; family Cricetidae; genus Peromyscus; species Peromyscus nudipes. Next base: position 6,137 of record CABHPH010172513.1, read on the forward strand.
TAAGGTGCTGTGACCTTCATTTACATATTTATTTACAGACAGGATCTGTGTATCCCAGGCTGGCCTTGAACTTGTTCTGTAGCCAAGGAAGACCTTGAAATTTGGATTCTCCTTAAGGAAGACCTTGAAATTTGGATTCTCCTGCCTCTACTTCCTGAGTGTGTAATACATTTACAGGTGTGCAATATTACACACCTGTAGTACCATGTCCTGTCTATGCAGTGCTGAGGATCAGACCCAGGGCTTTATGCATGCTGGACAAGCACTCTACTGTCTGAGCTACATCCCCAGCTAACCCTGCCAGGATCTTGAAGTAGCAGATGTAATTTAATTACAACCTTAAAGTCTGTATCCACTGCCCAACTTAGGGCCATTCAGCCAATATTAAGTAGGTGTCAGAGGATGGGGAGAGGGTATGCAAGGTTCAGAAGATGCAAAGTTGCACAAAACAGAGCCCGGGTTCCCAGGATCATTCAGTTAAATAGATATGGCGAGGATATGAAGGAAGATGAAACAAGGAGAGACTCCAGAAATGTATAAATAGCCCAAAGTGCGTCAGGTCATAGCAGTGGCGAACAGAAGCACAAAAGGAAGACAGTCTGAAGTTACAAATGGAATTAATACCTGAACAAATATCTAAGGACAAATAGCCACCCCTCCTGAAGATTCTAGAACCTAGTAAGAGTAAGTGATCAATAAATTTGGTAAAAGAGTTCATGGAATATGTTTGACAGGCACGGGAGGAAATGACAGCATTTTAGGAGGAGGCCTGGGGGCAAAGGTCAAATGGTCTCCACGTTTTTTTGAGAATTATGAAGGAGAATGTGATTTGAATGAGGAAGTGGCGAAAGGTGAGCTGGAAAAGAATTTTTAAAATAACAACAAGAACACACAAAACCACTTGGTCTCTGGTTGATAAAACTGAGAAGAAGAAAGTAGCCTTCCAAGAACTATTCACAAAACGCTGGAAATGCATCAGCCCACGGGGCAGGTCATACATAAGCAAGTACAATAGGAGAAATACCTTGAAAATCACTCAGTATTGTTCTTTGACTTGTTTACATGGCAACACCCAAACAGGGCCAGGTATCTCTGCATTATGATGTATTTCTTTCCCTTTGGGATAGTGAAAGTTCTGGATGTGGGTGGTGGAGGTTGCACAATGATAGGAATGCACTAAATGTCATTGAATTGTATGCTTGACATGATTAAAATGATACAGTTCAATTATGCATAATTTACAACAATCAGAGACGTCTTTCTTCAACATTCTAGAGATAGAAACTAGAAGATGAAGAGCCAACCTAATCCATATAACAAATTGTACGCCAGCCTAGGCTGCATAGGGGGACTTTGCCTCAAAACAGACAAGGGACTGGAATGTAGCTCAGCCCCAAAGTGCTTGCCTAGCATGTGCAAGGCCCTGGGTTTGACCCTCAGAGCTACAAAATATTCTAAAGTATTTCCTCAATGCCTGAAATGCATAGTTTACCTCAGGGAATTTTGGTAATTATTACCAAGCTCACTGAGTTTAATTTTTCTTTTTGGTTTGTGTGTGTGTGTGTGTGTGTGTGTGTGTGTGCATGCATGCTTATATGTGTGTATATGTAGTATATTCATTCATGTATGTACAGATACACAGGCTGATACGTCCACAGAGAGGATGTGTGTAGTGTATGCATACATGTATGTAGATACACAGGCTGATATGTCCACAAAGAGGCCAGAGGAAATCGTCAGTCATTCTGGTTTATCATGGTCCTCCTTATTTCCTCGAGACTGGATTTCTCACTGAACCTGGAGCTAGGCCAAGAGCCAGCAAATCCTAGTGATCCTCCTGTCTCCACCTCCCATAGTGCTAGGGTTATAAGTGTGCATGGCCACACTCAATTACAGGAGTGCTGAGGATTTCAACGTGGATTCTCATGTTTACACAGCAATTATTCTTACCCACTGAGCTCTGGTTTTTTTTTTTTTATTTCAAGACATAAATACATGCAGGCCTTAGACATGCATACAGTTTTTTGTATGTAAGCACTAGTGCACAGATCCCAACCTCCATCAAGATACTTGCCCAGCACTCCAGTGGGTCCCTTCTACACCTTCCCAGGAACTGACTCCCCTCAAAGCTAACTGCGTTTCTGATTTCCACCATTTTAGATGGGGATGATGTGTGCTTATCCTCATGTTTTCTCAATTTTGTGCAATGGTCTCTGACCCTTATTGACAAACTCACTTAGGTTTTATTGTTGTTTTTATTGCATAACGAACTCCCACAAACTTGGTGGCTTAAAGCAAGACTGACTTATGACCTCCCGTTCCCACAGATCAGCATGGCAGGCACTGGTTAACTGGGCTCTCTGCAAAGGCTCATTCCAGATGGATGTCAAGGTGTAGGCTGGGCTGTTGGCTCATCTGAGGCGGTGCCCTCCCTCACGCTCCCTGTGTGTTGGCAGAATTCATTCCCATGCAGCTGTGCTGCCAAGGTCTCTATGTGCCTGCCAGCTGTCCTTCACTCCTGCTCAAGGACACCTTCTGTCTTTGCCACTCACAGCCCCCTGCCTCAACACAGCAGCTGAACTCTTCAAGGTCAGGTAAAGGGGGCTGATGATTCCTGTACCTCCAATCTTGCCTAATTAAACTCAGGCTCATGTAGAGTGGTTTCCCTCTTTTGATTAGCTCAAAACTCAACTGAGTTTGGACTTTAATCTCATCTATAAAATCTCTTCACCATATAACACAACATTTCATGGCATTCAGTCCCACCTGCACTCAAGAGGAAAGAATTATGCCTGGCCCATGGGATGAGGGACAGGATTCTCAAATCATCTAGAATTCTACCTTCTTGGATTGCTTCTGATGCATGTCAGCTGACCACTGTAGCTGGAGTTTTCTCTCCAGGTCCTGCCAAGCCCCAGCAGTCCGACAGCCCACTTTTAAAATAAACACACAGGCGCTTATATTATTTAAACTGTTTGGCCTAATGGCTCAGGCTTCTTGCTAGCTGTTCTTAAATTAACCCATTTCTATCAATCTATAAGTTGCCACGTGGCTTGTGGCTTATCAGTATCTTAACATCTGCTTCTCATTGTGGCTGCTGACAGCATCTCTCTGTCTCAGCCTTCCTCCTCCCAGAATTCTCCTTTCTCTTTGTCCCGCCTATACTTCCTGCCTGGCTACTGGCTGATCAGCACTTTATTTATTAACCAATCAGAACAACACATTCACAGCATAGAGAGCATCCCACAGCACTTCCCCTTTTCTTTTTTTCAAAAAGGAAGGTTTTAACTCCACATAGTAAAATTACAGATAACAAAACAATTATCAAGCAAGAATTACAGTTACAATATCTAGTCTATTTATATTTGGCAAAATTAAAGAAGATATCTATCTTATATTTGTGAGTCTAAGGTTTCATATCTAACTTGTCTCTTATCGTAACTAAGGAAATTATAACTATCTGGTCTTCAACTACATCAAAGACCTCAGAAGGATATAATATTACCTGAGAAATGCAAGACAGACACAAGCAATTTTGGGGAGTCTTGTGACAGTAGACAGAAACAGCTGGCAGCCTGGACAGTCACCTAAAGTTCCTTTGCAAAGTTGGGGCATCTGTCTTCAGCCCATAGGCCTAGAGTCTCTCAGTCACTTCTCTCTGTGTCCTGTAGAATGTCTGGCAGTTTCCTCTGCAAAGCAGGAACCTGAAGGACCATTTCACCAGGCAAAGTTCAGTGGTCACCTTCCTATGTGTCCTGCATGTCCAGTCAATCAAGCAGTCCAGTCAATCAAGCAGTCCAGGCAAGGAGAGTTTCTTGCCCAAATGACTATTTTTGCCAAGGTGAAGATAAACTCCATATGGAGTGTCTTCGATGCCCATCCTCCTCTCTGAAGTAAATCGGTGCTGCCAGGAGCAGACATTTCTCACTGTCCAGAAAGTCTAAATTTTTAAAACATTTTAAATGCCATATTCTGTAGGTCTTTGAAGTGTTTGAAGATTACCTATCTATCTGAAATATGTCTATGTATACCTAGAAGACTTAACTAACATGGCTACAAGTATGATTATCATAGAAGACTAATTATTAATCTATTTCTTAATTATCCATTACAATTTTAAAAGAACTGTACAAACATAATACCTTAAACAAGAGTAGAAATATACGCACAATATAACAAAATTAAGTTTAAATTTGTATCAATAAACTAAAATCTATACCAATGTAAAACATTTCAAACAAGTTGTTGCTCTTTAAAAGTAGGTTCATTAATCTACCCTTTCATCCTATCATATCTATATCAAGACCCAGCTGTAGGGCATTTCTTAGTTAGTGATTGATGGGGGAAGGCCCAGCCCATTGTGGGTGGGGCCATTCTGGGGCTGGTAGTCCTGGGTTCTGTAAGAAAGCAGGCTGAGCAAATCAGGAAGCAGCACCCCTCCATGTCCTCTGTGTCAGCTCCTGCCTCCAGGTTCCCGTCCTGTTTGAGTTCCTTCCCTCACTGCTTTTGATGATTGTCTTAGGGTTTCTATTGCTGTGAAGAGACACCATGACCTCAGTGACTCTTATAAAGGAAAACATTTAATTGGGACTGGCTTACACTTTCAGGGGTTTGGTTCATTATCATCATGGTGCAACATGGTGGTTTGCAGGCAGACATGGTGCTGGAGCAGTTGCTTAGTGTCCTACATCTTGACTTGCAGGCAAGAGGAAGTGGTCTGTCTCATTGGGTGTGGCTTGAGCATATATGAGACCTCAAAGCCCACCCCCACAGTGACACACTTCCTCCAATAAGGCCGTACCTCCCAATAGTGCCACTTCCTTTGGGAACCTCTTTCTTTTAAATCACCACAATGATGAACTATTATTTGGGACTGTGAGTGAAATAAACTTCTTTCCTCTTCAAGTTGCTTTTGGTCACGGTGTTTCATAACAGCAATGTCAACCCTAACTAGGACATTGGCCATGAGGCTAAATGCCCTAAAATGACAGATCACATTGAATTGTTTGCAGTTCTAGCCATGGCACAATGGACAGAATGGTAAATCATAAAAAGTCTCTTTAGAAGTTTAGAAGTTAAGGGATGATCACGTGATGAAGAAAAGATTGAAAGGAAGGAAAGAAAAGAGAGAGAGAGGGAAAGAAAAAAGGAAGGAGGAAGGAAAGGTAATAGAGATAAAGAAAAAAAAGTTTTATTAATAAATGTAGCAAACACTACATGTTCCTTACTGTATGCCCAGCAGTGCCCTAGCCAGAAGGCTGATCTACTCACACTTTATAATATCTTATCATAATATTTTATTTCTTCCCATTTTAATGGATGAAGAAAATAGAATTGCCAGAGGAGGCTACATCCTGGTACCACAGGTAATAAGATCACAGGTTAAGCCACAGGGGCTGACCCCAGTGTGAGCATCACATTCCAGTGCTACTGTTGTCTTTTGGGTCCTTTAAGGCTTGTGTAGTGGTTTCCACAGCTGATACGAGGCATCCCTTGGATACGCTCTGTTTGTAGCATCCACTACAGTTCAGCAACAATATTTTGAATTCATTTGGACATTCCTAGCCTAGCTAATAGATGGACATTGTTTATGAATGAATTATTCTAAGGCATTATGTCCACAGGGGCTTTTCTGCCAGCGACCTACCCAGACTCTACCCACTCACCTGTTGGTGCTGGTGGGAGCCAGAATTCCTTTTCTAGAAGCAGATGCTGAGTGTCTTCCTCAGTTTTTTCCCTAGAAAAAGATGCCACTGTTGGATGAAAAGCCACCTATTTGAAAGAGGATTTCTTTTTGTAAAAAAAAAATGTAGCAACATCAATTAAACACAATCCAGAGTAAAAGTGGATAAACAAATAGACATAACACATTGCAAACTCTGGTCCTTGAGTTCATGAAGCCCACCGTCACCATCGTAAATGTGAAGAAAGACTGGTACAGGTGAGGCTGCATTTGGCTCCTCCCTGGTCACCAGAGATGGTTTGAAGGTACTATGGAAAACATCCCCAAATCCTGAGAAGATGCTGCTTTCAAATCTTCATTTTGCCCCTTCTCTACATTTCCCATGCTTCCTCCCTTTCCAATAAGTCTCTCCCACCCTTCCCCCTCCAGCACCAGATCAGATCTCTCACCCCAGAGAGCCACACAATGGAGTGGGAAACAGGGCAAACCACAGCTTTTGTGTCTTTGTGTTATAAAAGCCTAACCCTTGGGGGAAGAGATTCTCTATTCACACCCTAAAGAAACAGGATGAAGAAGTTCCCCCAAACTTCCCAAGTACTCTGGGTTTAGAGAAGAGGGGAAGAGGGGGAGGCCTGGAGCCAGTCCCAGGAGCAGAGGGGGGCAGCGCCCCACATTAAGCAGCCCACTAGGAAGGCTGCCAGCCTGGAGAGGGATGGCCACATTGTGTGCATTGACAGAAATATAAGCAGCTCCACAAAGGTCCCCGGGCTCCCAGCATGACATGGGAACAGCAGAAGACCATTAAAACTAGGACAGAAATGACAAGCTCTCAGCCTATCCCATCTCCAGCAAAAACAGAGACCCCAGTGTCTCTTGGCCCCCCGGCACTTGGCTCTGTGGAAGATGCCAGAACTGGGGGCATACCCCAGGGGAGAAATCAGACTATCCCAAGACAAACTAAAATTCCATTGTTTTATGTGTTGACTTGTTTTTCCACGGACCCAGCCCAGTAGGCAAATTATAATAAGATCTCAAGTTCAGAAAAAGAAAGCAAGAGAGCGAATCGCTGCTCACAGACCCGAGTTCAGTGTGTAGAATTCAAGGCTGCTGCAGGAGGGACAGGTGAGCCCTCTGGAAGAGTTTAGGGTCTTCCAGATGGAGAACAGAGACAGTGGATCTGAGAATAACCAAAACAGAGAGAGGTCAAATGCAATTCTGTACTACAAACAGATAGGACTATCTGTTGTAGACCTCCGTGAAGCTCTATGCAAAGGGGGTATTTGTGTGATTCCCCAACAGTATGAAAATTAAGGTGTATGTGGGACAGCAGTAGCAAGGACTCAGTGCTGAGCATGAGCAGACTAATTCAGAGTAATGATAGGAGGGACAATCATTTGACAACCACATTGGGGGATATTGAATGACTAGATAGAAGCAGGTCACACTTCCAGGGTCTGAGATGCTGACTCACAAGTGTGAGTTGGATACCGTAATAGGGCACCCGCAGCAAGTCTCCCGATAGGCTATGAAATGATTTTTATTGCTAAGATTATCTGCAGTTGGCATGGTGTGTTATGACTGGCAAGGAGACCGGGAATAAGAAGAATGAATGGGGGGGCTGGAGAGATGGCTCAGAGGTTAAGAGCACTGACTGCTCTTCCAGAGGTCCTGAGTTCAATTCCCAGCAACCACATGGTGGCTCACAACCATCCATAATGAGATCTGGTGCCCTCTTCTGGACTGCTGTCATACATGCTGTATACATAATAAATAAATAAATCTTAAAAAAAAAAGAAGAAGAAGAAGAATGAATGGGAGGTCACTTCAGTGATTTAGGGAAGGACGGGAGGAAGGTTTAGCTGTGAGTGAAAAAGAAAATAAGTACAAATAGTGGGTCCGAATGCTTCGGAGAGTGGAGTTGGCGTGGCCAGTCGGGGCAACAAGTTTCTCATTCTGTTCTGGGAATCTCACAATCCGTGGATCTCTTTGGACCCGGGATGGCTCGCTCACTCTCACCCCTGCCTCTTGTCAGACATCAGGTGATATATTTCAGTTTGCTGTTTTAAACTATCGTTCGCCTTAGTCTTGGCTGGGCTGGGAAAGACTCACAGAAGTGAAAACAAACGTTTCCATCCTTACAATGTTTTCACTCTTAGAATGATGTTCACTACGGCTGGTGAACGTCTTCTGACACTTGACATGTGGGTGCCTGGAGCACACGGGGACACAATGGGGACAGAGGCTTCTAACTGTAGAAACCAACGGTGGGAGCCTGAATCTATGAGTCCTGGGGAAGTAAGAAAGAACCGATAACACAGCCAACAAGGTTTGTGCCGAAGCTGCCTGTGGAATATAAAGTACATTTAAAAGGCAGGCAAGCGGGTGGGAAGATGCTTGAGTGGGAAAGGTGGCTGCTGCCAAGCCTGACAACCTGAGTTGGATCCCTGGGACCCACATGGTGGGTGAAAGGAGAGGACCTGGTCCTGTAATTTGTCTCCTGACCTCCACAGTGGCAGGTGCACACGGGCACACACACACACACACACACACACACACACACACACACACAATAAAGGATTGTAAAAAGTCAACAGTTTATTTGTTACAATAATGATAACAACAACAAGAGCAATAGCAATAATAAAGCATTCAGGGAGTTGCTTCAGTGGCATGGAAAGGTTTTCAGTTGAACGTCTGAGGTTCAATTCTTGACTTTTAATGCTTACTAATGATGTGGTCTTTGGCAAGGTACTAAACAAATTAGGACTCCTGTGAACATTAGGAGCAAGAAAATCTCTTGGCAGATGAAGGACCCTGGAGGCTGGATGACTAGTTTCTGACCTCCACTTATCACCTTGACTGACCACCCAGGTTCAGTAGCGGTCATCAGCACTGTCTACAGTGATTCTGCTATTTGACACCCTGCGTTTGCATTTCCTGTTTGTGCATTGAAAGAAACAAGAGTGGCTGCCTCGTGGGGGCTCTTTTAAGGATTTAATTGGTATAGAGCACATAGTGTTCAGTATGGTGGCTGGTGCATTTTAAACAGGCTGCCACGGTTTATTGTGACCACAGTGTTATTAATAACCTAAATCTCCGACATTTTAGGGCAGAGGTTGGCAAACTGTGATGCGCAGACTAACTCCACCCCACAGACAGCTTTTGTAGAACCTGAGAGTAAAGCGTTCCTCTAATATCTTGAAATGGTTGGAGCACAATCTCAAGAAGACTCATGCATGACACATGACCATTTTGCAAAAGTGCAAGTTTTATTGTCCATGATAAAGGTCTGTGAGTACTCACACAGTTTTGCTCGATTACCGACATGTCCGCGCACATACATATCCATGCATTGTGTGAGGCTGTTTCTGAGTTAAAGGACTCAGAGGCAGCAGCTAAAGCAGATCCATAAAGCCTCGAATATTTCCTATGTAGCCCTTTGAGGAGGGGGACTTGCAGCCCCTAGTATAAAGGGCTGTCAGCAGCACTGAGATGCGCTCCACCATCGTTTCCACGGATTAGAAGAACATCAACATGACTTTTAAAATTCTTGAACACCAGTGCGTTCCAAGCTGTTGAAAGAGAAGAATCCTCAGTCTTCCCAAGTATTTGGAGATAGCTTTCAAAATACTGTCACCTTTCCTTGTGGGTGATGACAATGAACCTGATATTAATTCTCCTTCTAATCCACAAAGATAGTGGCGGCAGAGTGCTGTGCAGGGGCCAAACCAAACACACGCCTGCGAAGGCTGTCTAGCGTGAGACTGCACCAAAACAGAGTCAGAGAGAGAAATGTATTTTCTATGGACAGGTGCCAAGCAGTTTTTGGCTGTCATATCATGTCAAGATACATAAATGCCAAGTAAAAAGTTCAGTCAATCATTGAGATTCTTTATCTGTTTGATGACAAAACCTTAGATATTTGGAAACATCTGGCTGATTGACTATTTCTTGCTTTTCATCTGGATTTGGTGTTCAGTCTGTTTTGGTTAATGAGAACAGCCAGATATTAACTACTAATACAAAAGAGACAAAAAAAAAATTCCTTTAACCTCTCCTAGAAAGACATTCTGGTTCGATTTCTTTCTTTTTAGTGTGTGTTATTTTCTCCTCTTTCCATCTCTACTTTCTCACCACCTTTCCTCACCTCCTTCTCCTTGGCTTGCTTTTGGGCCTTTGGTATTTCTTCCACCATAATCTTTCCTGTCCATACTTTCCAAGAGTATCGTCACCTTCTCGATCCCATCAGGAAGAAAATGGTTCACTCTGTAATATTTGAAACTCTCAGTTAAAATCTAGCATTCATACCTCCAGTGGCGTAAACCACTGCTTACATTCTAGGAGGCTGTTTCATGTACGGTTCCCTGTGGCAGAATTCCAAAGAAAGGTCACAGAGAGACAGCTTTTGGTCGATCTATTCATGATTTTCCTATTGCTTTAAACTGAGTTTTAACAGGCTGTTCGGTGTTAGAATTGCATGCGAAGTTCCTGTGACAGAACACAGATGTCTCTGAACCACTTCTTCGCAATTACAGCCTTCCTGTGACTTGGGCTCTTTCTGTAGCTATGGTTATGGTCCACACTGGTCCACAGGCTTCTGTCATAGTAGCACAGGCCTTGCCAAGACAAGCGCAGGCCTCCGTCTCTGCTCCCCTAAATTTTTGATCGATGCTTTGCCTTTATGAAGTCTTGCTGGGCACTCAGTGTTTAGTGCATGGAGCTCTTGTCAAAATCTCTTTTGCAAATTCCCAGGGAGCGACTTTTCTTTTCCAAACAATGCTGTGAGGTTAGCTGGAGCCCCAGATCCAATACACAGGAACAGCAGCTGCAAAACTGTGAATTTTATTGTCTTTAGTTCTAAGTTGCTGACTGCATTTTTTTTTAAAAGGAAGAACTTCTAAAAGGAAGGGAGATTCTCTGGTTTTTAAATACTTGCTGTGCGGTAGTTGGAGAAGGGTGGGCTGTGTGTATCACAGATCTCTTCCTCGTTTACTTAAAGATCACTATAAAATATCATTTTCTGGAAAGGCATTATATTTAATGTGGAAAAATACTTTGGGTTCTAGATTGATCAGTTTACATTCAATACCTGCCAGGACTTAAAAACAGTAAATACAAAAGTCTCTGAAAAGTGTAAGCAGCAACGTGGGAATAGCAACCAATATGGTCATGTGACAGGTAAATCAAGAGCATATCATATATCACTACAAATAACACTTCAACAAAGTTTGTGGGTTGTCACATTTCCTTAATATTTTAGGAAATAATGGTTTATGTTTTCGGTGGTGGTGTTATGGTGTAGATATGAAGTATCCCTCCCAAAGGCTCATGTGTTGAGGGCTGAGTCCCCAGCTGGTAGATTTCGTGGTTAGAAGGTAATGAGATTGTGGAGTCTCTAACTTAATCATTGGGTGAATCCGTAAGTGGCTGTGTGGTTCATGGGCATTGTTGAGAGATGATGGGAGGTAGGAAGGAGGGCCTCATGGGAGGAAGTAAGTCACTGTGGCATGCCTTTGACGTTGTCTTGCCGCTGGCCCTTCCTATTAGTCTCTGCTCTCTGGCTGCCATCTCGTGAGCAGTATTCTTCTCCTGTGCCTCTCATCCATGCTTCTTCACACTTGCAGTGGACCAGCAATGGAGCCAGCTCACCAGAAGGCAGGGCACGGACAGCTCTGAAGCCAAGCCAAAGAAAATTTTCCTTCTTTAAACTCTTTATCCCAGGTATTTCTCCCAGCAATGAAAAATCTAAATGAATCGGAGACCAAATTTAGGACCCCAAACATGGGAGGTAAGCACTCTAAATACTGAGCTGTACTCTAAGACCCGGAAATGATTTTTAATTAGATGAAGAATAATTCTAAATAAGCACCTTACAGCCTTTACACACATGTGCTCAGGTCTGTGACATTTCTATGTCTGTCATCTGTGTTGAGGGAAAAAATGAGAAAAATGAGCCAAGATCATCAAAACAGAGTCAAGACCTTCAAAATGGAGCCAAGATCATGGAAGTTCTTATACCAAAGTGTCTGTTCCGCTCAACACTGGCTTCAGGCTCTCACAAGAGGGAAGTAGACTGAGGATATCGCACTTGCTTCCTTTCTGTAGAACACATCCTGCCTTCCTCGACTGACTCACCATGAGGTCTCAGAAGCAGTTCTGTTCCTTTCTGAAACTTCCGCCGTAATAGAAATTCCTACAGGTTCATTCCCACCCCCCTCAGAAACACGAGAAACCTTACACATCTCCTCAGAAGCCTCCACTAAGCTTCCTATTCCCCTCAGAGGAATCGAAATGTTTCCTAGGAAGATCTACAAAGCCCAGATATCCAGCCCACCTCTCCTGCGGGCCTCAGTCTCTGTCCTGTGCCACCCACGTCTTTCTCCCTCCATTCATACCTGCCTTTGCTCAGCAATTCCACAGACCTAAGCTCACCCTGCCACAGGGCTTTTGCACACTCTCTATCTAAAGAAAGCCTTCTACCAAGTCCACACAGTTTAGTCAGGTGACTTAGGCCCAACCCCTCCCTCACCTCCCAAAGCAGGCAACAGAGTGGCTCTCCTGGAGATCATCACCCTAATCCCTGAAGAGGCCTTGAACCTGGGATTGTTTTGAGATGCAAGAATTGGCCTGTATTTGGGGGCGGTGACTTGAAACCGCCAAGCTATTGATTTTGAAGGAAGGTTAATGAGCCAAAGAATTCAGGGGAACAGTTCCCACTGTAAGAGCTTTCACAAAGAAAACAGCCCTGCCCACATTTTGATTTTAGCTCAAGGAGACCCATGATGGACTTTTGACCTAGCAGTAGGAGAAATACACTTGTGTTGTTTTGAGATCCTGATAATGCAGTAATTTGTTACAGCAGCAATAAGAGACTCGGTAACAGCCTCTGCTTCTAGCTACTTCCAATCCCCTTGGCTGCCTTTATTTTTCTTCACAGCGTTTACCGCTATTAGACATTGCTTGGCTTTCCTGTGCTAGTTACTTATCTGCCGCCTCTAAAATGATGTAGGCTTCGTGGGAGCAGAGACACTGCTGGTTCCTGGATTTCTCAAAATGGAGAATGCAGGCATTCAGCAGGTCTGAGTCAATAAATGACTGAATAAATCAAGAATGACACTTCCTAAAACCAGATCCTGCTACAGCATAGTTTAGATGTTACTAATTTGTGTGTATATGTGCATATATGTCTATGTATGTGTATGTGTGTGTGTGTGCATGTGTGTATGGTATGTGTGTGTATGTGTGTATGTCTGTGTATGGATGTGGTGTATGTATGATAGTGGGGTACATGAGATAAGTGAGTATTAACAGCAGCATTAGCCATACAGTGGTAGTCATGGTAGAATTTGACCTTGTGTGTGATGGAGCAGTGACCCTGATTGATAAGAGCCAAAATTCATCAAATATTTTATAAAGGCTACTGACGTGCCCCACATGAAAATGTTCTCCATCTATGAGCTCAGAATCATTCTGAACGAGCTGTCTCTATCATTCAGCCAAAGCCTTCAAAGGAAAGGTCCCACCCACAATGCAATTACCAAAATTCAAGGTCCATTCACCAATTACATACTTCTGACAAATTTCCAAATTTATGTGACTAAAGAAGTTAACCTAGTGTGATCAAAGCTGTAAAGAAACAAATAAATACCCAGAAATATTTAAATTCATGGCGTGAAAGCAGAAGACAATCTCTATATGATAGAATGGAGGAAAATCTAAGACACTAATTGGTACCAAAAATAGACCTTAAAGGATTTGCAGACCCAATTAGCAAAGTGGGTCTTGGTTGGCAGTTCTGTTTCTAGTATAATGATATATTTATTTAACCACCTTCAGAGATCTTTGCACTTAAAAAAACATTAATTTCCTTTAAAATATTAATGACCCTTCAAAGAAATAAAAGGATAATCTCTAACTTTCTTCAGCTGCCTGTGGACCATCTCACTCTTCTGCTAACTACAGACAAATCCTAGTGCCAGCCAGCTAAATCTGTTGGCATCCTTTGCCCATGATTTCATGTGCTGGTGGTAGGGCTTCTGTGTAAAAGTTCTGGACCACACTTTAAGAGAAACAACCTCTGAAAGAACAGTACAGAGAGATACTAGACCAAACACAGGTGTTGCCTGGGTTTGGGGTAGTGGGAACGGGAAGGATAGTATGCGATCAAGACTTCTTAGAAGAAATGGAAGAAATCTAAGTCAGTTGTTGTGGGATATTTGAACACTGTGTGAAGATGTATTGCTGTGACTGGTGTAAAAAGCTGAATGGCCAATAGCTAGGCAGGGGGTATAGGTGAGACTTCAGGGCAGAGAGAGAGGAAATAGGAAGTGAATCTAGGCACACGGGAGATGCCCGAGGAGATGAAGAGGAAACAGGAGGTTCAAGAAGGATGAGAGGTGAAAAGCCACGAGACAAAATGTAGATTAATATAAATGGATTAATTCAAGTTATAAGAGCTCATGGGGCAAGCCTAAGCTATAGGCCGAGCTTTCATAATTGATAATAAGTCTTCATGTCATTTTTTTTGTGAGCTGGCGGCCCAAAGAAAAATTCATCTACAGTCAATGTGATGAGGGTCCCGGGAGTTGCTGGGAGGAGATAGGGAAGGCTGGGAAGCAAGATGGAGGAGACCGAAAACTGCCTTCCAACTCATACCCTTTCCTGCATTTACAACATGGAGGACTGTATTGTATTATTGTATGAGCTATGCCTGTTGATACACATATAAGGACTGTTTGCCTCTGTGTGGTTGGTGTTTTGGTCTCTCAATTGGTCATATTTTGTTTCTTTCTTCTTTTCCCCAATGATAGATACTTACATTGTTTCAACTTTTGTTTTTGCTTCTGTTATTACAACACTGCTGCTATCATCACCGTGAGGGGTAAATAGTTGTTACTCTTCCTTACGTACAGTACATGCGTGAGAAACACAGGACAGCATTCTAAGAAATGGACAGAGTGTACCTGGAATATCCCGGGGCTCCTGAGTGAGTGCTCATAAGTGAATGGGGAGCCAGGGGATCCAAAGGAAGTTCACAGTTTCTTCTTTTCTTGTGTGGTGCAAACTTGGGCTCTAAATATAGGCAGCCCAGCCCACCCACACGGGACTTCATGAAAGCAAGAGGCAAGCCTTGCTGTGTTTATCTACTGAGTGGGTACCAAAGAGCTGTCCCGCTATCACGTGGAGATTGGTGAGAAACGCAGATTCTTTCGGCCTCATCCCCTACGTCTGACCTCGAAATTCCAAAATTGGAGCACTGAAGATGGGCTTGTTGTTGTTGTTGTTGTTGTTGAACTTGTCCCTGTCAGGTGGTTCTGGTGTAAACTCGAGTCACCTATCGAAGGCTGAAAAATGATAGCTCTTACTCCTTGGTCAAGCCACTTGTGACAAACTGCTTCCTGCATCTGACTGAACAGACTCCTGGTGATAATCCTCATGATAAAACGTGTTGGTCGTATTTTATGAATGGAGCTGATCCCCCGTTAATACTTCGGCTATCGGGAACTGAAGAAGCCGGGTCTGTTAACCTGATCAAGAAACACAGGCTGTGGCAAAGCAGATGCTGAAGGCAGGTTTATGATTACCATCAAATTGATATGTGAGCTTCGTTGGTGAAGTTTGGAAGTCATGTCACCGAGGTTTATAAATATTTCACGATCGATTGTGCAACGCAGCTGCAGTTTCCCAACTGTGGAACTCAGAAGGAGAGTTGCAGACGTTTGTTTTCAGAATTCCATTTGCCTAACTGAACCTTTGATGTGTGTATGTGTTTGTGACCACGCTAGTGAGAGTGACCTTCTTGGACACAATACTGACATGTAACCCTAATGGACTCATTTCAACTTGTTTGCTTTCCTCTTCTTGGTTCATTGAATTCTGTTCAGGATCTCCGATTGTGTGTGTGTGTGTGTGTGTGTGTGTGTGTGTGTGCGCGCGCGTGCGTGCATGTGTGCCAAGTTGCTCATGGGATGTTAAGACAACCTCAGGTGTCAGTCCTGCCAACTTGGATAGAATCATGGTCTCTTGGTGGTGGTGGTGTGTTGTTCACCACTGTGAACACCAGGGTGGCTGACCTGTGACCTTCTGGGGCATTCCCCTGTCTCCACTGCCCATCTTGCTATATGAGCACTGGAATTAGAGACCTACACTACTACCATGGCCAGATTTTTTTCCCTTTTTTTTTTTTTTGGTTTTTCGAGACAGGGTTTCTCTGTGTAGCTTTGCGCCTTTCCTGGAGCTCACTTGGTAGCCCAGGCTGGCCTCGAACTCACAGAGATCCACCTAGCTCTGCCTCCCGAGTGCTGGGATTAAAGGCGTGCGCCACCAACGCCCGGCCCTTTTTTTTTTTAATTAAGAAATTTTCTATTAATTTTATATACCAACCACAGATGCCCCTCTCCTGCCTCCCTCAAGCCTTCTCCCCTTAACCCATCCCCCATTCCCACCTCCCACGGGGAGTCAGCAGAGCCTGGTATCTTCAGTTGAAACAGGTCCAAGCCCCTCCCCCTGCACCAAGGCTGTGTAAGGTGTCCCACCATAGGCACTGGGCTCCAGAAAGCCTGCTCATGTACCAGGGACAGAACCTGATCCCATTGCCAGGGGGCCCCTTAAGCAGGTCAAGCTATCCAACGGCATGACCAGATTTTTATGGGTTCTCGAGACCGAATTCAACTCCTCACATTCGCTTGGTAAGGACTTTATCCACTGAGCCATCTACCTAGTCCCAGAATTTTTTAATGGCCTAAAAATGTTAATTGTTTTCTACAGAGTTGAGTGGTAAGCTAATACTCCCACTCGAGTCTCATTAATAAAATGTGATCATCCATTTTTCTCTTTAAAGTGCTGCATGACATATATTTACTTGTCCTAATTAAAGCGAGCTAAAAATAAACTTTGTTTTAAGAATTTGGGGGCACGCTTAGAGCTTTCTTGGAGATCAGCAAAACTGGATCTGGGAGCTACTTTTCTAAGAATATTACAACTTGGTAGGGACAGCTTTGGACTCTTCTTATCTGTAATGTTAGGTGAGAGTGAGAATCAAGATTTTTTTTCTGGTCTCTGCTATGAGTCTTTTGCATTACAACCCTGGTCCCACCCATATTTCATCTGAAAAACCTTGGCAGGAACCCTCAGCTGACCTGATTTGCTCCCTGCTGCTGGATGAGACACGGAAAGGAGGGAAGGGTGTATGCTGGTCACAGTCCATTATTGATGGAAGCAAGGCAGGAACTCAAGGCAGGAACTGCAGCAGGGACTATCCAGGAATTCTACTTACTGGCTTGCTTCCAGGCTCCTGCTCAGTTACCTTTCATATATATCCCAGGCCTGCTCACCCAAGAATGGCACCACTTGTAGTAGACCTGGTCCTCTTCCATTGATCAACAACTAAAAAAAAAAAAACAAAAAAAAAAAAGATGCCCCACAGACATGCCCACAGGCCATCTAATGGAGACAGTTCTTCAGCTGACATTCCCTTTTCACAGGTATGTCAGGTTGACAACAAAACCAACCAGGACATACACTAATGAAGGAATGTTTATAAACTCATTTCATTTTTTATATAGCCATGCCTTAAAATTTTATGCTCAACCACTGTAGAGTCTCATTACATTTGCAGAATCCATTCATCATTTAACAACCAGTTTCCCTCTTGTTTTAGCTATTTTTCTACTTTATTTCCTGTGTCTACCCACTTCTTGCTGGAGCAGTCATCCCAATACATTTAATGTGTATGTTTTTGTTTACGCTTTTACAAAATGCATACTGCTGTTCTGATTGCATATATTTTTTATGTTTGTGATATGGGGCTATACACCTAATTTCCTTTCATGTATTTTACACTTAACACTATATCTTTTGATATAAACTTACTATTATATACACTATCAATCTGTTTTTTGACAGCCCTTTTGTTTCTTTGGGTTTGTTTGTTTGTTTTGAGAAAAAGATCTCACTATATAGCCTTTGATGTCCTGGAATGTGATAGGCAGAGCAGGATAGCCTTGAACTCACAGAGCTCCTCTTGCCTCTGCCTCCCCAGTGCTGTATTAAAGAATGTACCACCACCACACCTAGCAGGTTTTGCTAACTCTTGTGTGATTCCTAGTGACCTTTTTTCTATTACAAATAAAGGATGAGGGGCTGTGGCTATAGTGTGGTTATATAGCACTTGCTTAGCACATACCAGGCCGGGGATTTGATCCCCAACACTACAGACAAACGATAACAACAAACCCCCACAATAATGACAAAAACAGAATAAAGGATCAGACAAAAAAGTTAGGTCTTTGTTTCTACAAAGTTTTTGTTTGTTTGTTTGTTTGTTTGGTTTATGTTTTTTTGAGACAGATTTCTCTGCATACCCATGCTGTCCTAAAACTTGCTTTGTAGACCAGGCTAACCTTGAACTCAGAGATCTGCCTACTTCTGCCTCCCAAGTGCTGTGATTAAAGGAATGGGCCACCAGTGCCCAGAAACCTACAGTTTTGTTTTAGTTGGAGGATGGCTATAACAAATAAGTACACAGAGTACACTACAGTCTCATCACTCATTCGAGGGGGTGACAGGCATTTATTGAATGGTTTTCCTGTGTGTCAGATGTTAAGCACTGAGAAGAAAATAGCGAAGATGGTGGAAGAAGGAAGCCTACATTGATTATCTAAGTCTTGTAGACCATACAAGACTTAAGATTTGCAGATTTAAGGGTCAGCGAATTCCTGGATGGTTTAATGCAACGAGGTGATATGTTGCAATCTGTGTCTTTATTCTGGACACAACATGAAGCGTGAGTCCGAAGGGAGCAAGAGCAGATTCCAAGACACTAGCTGGGAGGCTGTTGTAGTAGAACAATGAAAAGCAGGGGTGGTGGCAGTCAAACAGAAGAGAGAATCGGGTGATGGATTTTAGAGATCAAACAGAGAGGCTTTGCTAAGAGTCACTGTGAGAGGGAATGATGATGACGATGATGATGATGATGATGATGATGATGATAAGAATCTCTAACACAGAAAAAAGGAGACTGAATGTGAGTTGTACTTGAGTCATGTTGCCTAAGCAGGAAGTGTCAGGTAGGAACTAAGCCTCAGGATCCGATTCTCAGAGAAGTACTGAGGAACGGAAGTTGCAACCAGGAATCATCATACACAGATGGACTTTAAAATCACTCTATTCAGAAGGCTTCTACAGTGTCAGGAGGAAAGGGACCTAACTCCTTGAAAAGCAATTTGTCTGAAAGTTAGTGTTAAAGAAATGAGGCCTCCAAACAAGACCTCTATATAATTTAGAAAGGAATCATATTGTACATTGTTCCAGGGCAAATTTGGGTGGACAGAAAGCTGTCTGGTGGACGGAAATTACTCATTTTTGTAGGGGATAAGACCATGATGGGCTTTGGCAGAGAGTCGGAAAAACAGTGCGGTTTTTCATTGTATTTAATGAAAGGCTGAAAGTCCCCTCTTTGCTCAAAGTAAGAAGGCATATAGAAGAGAAAACAGATTCTCCATGACAATACAATTCAGAAATATCAAAAGATATATCTTTTATAATCAAACAAATAAAGCCAATTAGAATTCAGTGAGTCACTGGAGACCTCCCTCGGAGTTCAAGTCCTGAGTTGAAGTGCTTGCTTGGCCTTGGGGAGAAAGCACATGCAAATGGAGGGGTCCTTCTAATAGGTAAGGGTTGAGTGGAAAGCATCTAAATGCACTACATCTATTCTCAAAACCTCAGCTAAAGTGTGCAAATGTTTAGTTTACTTATGATAGTGTTGACATGGTAAGATTAATGCCTCAGCCCTTTCTGAAATGATGTCCTACATGTGTTACAATTGCTGATTGCATCCTGTTTTAATTTTCAGATCTGTATGTCCTGTAGGTGGTGGCTCACAAGGCCAACACTGACTTGGGGTAACACCACTGTAGGCCGAATAGCTTGGAAGAGATAATCCCTCCCAACAGCGTTAGACTTTCAAACCCAAGCTTATATAATGGTGTATTGGGGCTTGAGAGACAGCCCAGGGTTTAGAGCACTGATCTGGCTGCTCTTAGAGAAGACCTGGGTTCAATTGCCAGTACTTCCATGGCACGTCACAACCGGAGAGACAGAAAAAGGGGCTTCCAAATGAGCAGACATCTCAGCTAAGCTTTATTTGGAAAAACAAAAATCAAAATCAAAATCGTGAAACCAAAAATCAAAACTGCTGGCTGGATGGAGACTTGATCTCAGAATAGATCTCAGCTTCTATTTAGCTTTCTTACTAACAACCCTTTGTTAGTAATTCCAAGTTACTCAGCTCTACCTAGTGATCCTGAGTCCAGGAGAGTGAGGTGAGGAATCAAACCCAGCTGGATGTACAGCCCCCAGCACTGTCACGAGACTCACTGTGTCTACCAGCTCTGTTTTTCTGTTGTTAGGTCCACTCTGCCAAGCATGAAAATATCTGTATGTGTAGGGGTGGTGGTGGGGGATGGGGGAGTAAGCAAAAATGAGTAAGAAAGAGAAGGCAGAGTAGGGGGGGTATACAGGCAGAGAGAATAAGAGATGTAGAGAGGCACAGGTACAGAGACAGGTTTGCCAGTGACTACGTGACCATGGTTGGTCCGCATGTTAAAGCAGAGGAGCTTGAATGCTGTTCCTGTAGGAAAGGAATGGGTGCTGAGCCCTTTCCTATGTTCTCATGGTTTTCTTACCAAAAAGACTCAGAAGTTCCGAATACATTCTTCTGACATCTTTACATCAACAAAAGTCTCGCAATGCTGCCAGCCCAAGCTGACAAAGCTGTCATGAAACTGGTATATTTGTGTGTGAGTGGTGGCATCATTGCTGGGCACAAGGCTTTGGAAAGCTATTGATTGACTGTGATCAATAGTCATAAAATGTGCTTATATTTGATGACTCAGTTATCCCCCTAAGGAGTTACTGCAGGGGAATAACTCAAATTTAAAAATTCAAGCATGTAAAAATGTTTATTCAACATTATCTGTGCTAACAAGTTGGAAATGGTCGAGATGCCAACCACAAGGGAATAAATAAGTAAATTATAGCACAACAATGGAATGAAATATTGAGTACTCATTAAAGGGCAATTATGAAGAGCATATAGCAAGCATGCTAAGTGGAAACTGCTATCTACAAAAGTATAGACACCCTTTGATAGCACAAAATGTGTAAGGGTCAAACCCAGCAGGCTCCAGGGATGGACCCTCCAAAGTGGAGACGCCAAAGGAAAGGAGAAATGAGAAATGGATGCACAGAAATGCTGGAATCCAGTTGTCTGAGATCTCTGATGGAGAAATCACAGCACCCCAGAAGTTCAGCATGGTGATACATAGAACTAAATAAGGAGGCGGGGTTATTTCATATAGTTGAACAAGCCAGCGGGGTTATTACACCCAATAAGCATGAAGATGGGGTTTATGGTATACAGTTGGGTCAAGGAGACAGGTTCAGCTAATCTTGGTGGGAGCAGTTCTGTGGAGGAGCAGTCTTCAGACTGTAAATATCTCCTGGTGGACGTTTTCTGCACACACTGTTAACATCTGCACATGGAAAGGAAGAGGTTGCCATTTTTCTTTGGGTCTGAGGCTAGGATCTTTGACATGGTGATGCCCATGTCAACAACACATGTTCACTCATGAATGAAGCCACTCAGGACTTCCTCTGATCCCCACATGTAAGAATATAGCTAAACCTCTAAAAGGAATATCTAAGAATACCATTCCTGTGGTTGGAGGGAGACTATACTGGGGAAGTTCTTTCACTTTCCATTTCTTCCAATATTGGCATAATTGCAAATTCTAATAAATATTTTTAACAAGAAATGTCTAAGATTAAAGAAAGATTATCTCAACTTCTTCATAGGGAGTTTTTCAAGGATTAATAAGGTATTGCTAAAATGTTTAGGAAGTGTCTGCCACGTACTGAAGAAGCAGTAAATGCTAGTCATCAATATTGAGACAACACACAGAACGTATCACATACTATTAGATGATAGAGAATGACTTTTTCCCTGGAGCCTTTTCTAGTGGAAAGAGAAGTGAGTTCTCCTTGCCACAAACCTCCCTACCAAATCACACTCCCTTACTCTACTGGTGTGACCTCTAGGGATTTCTGTTAGATGCATGGTATTTCTAGGGAGTTTATGGCAAGATTTATTGTCTGGCCTTGGACCTGAAGGGCAGTCCTCTTAGAAAGCATTGCTGGGTGGATCAGAAAATTCTGTAGATGCCTGTCAGTGCCTTGATTAATATTGCCCAGTCGGGAGTGGGTGGGGTGGAGAAGGGTGGATGGTTATAGAGGAAGAGGGAAGAGAAAAATGGATTTTTAAAAGTCAACCACACAAGTAATACATGAATACAGCCCCTTTCCACAATCTGAGAAAATGACAGCTATCATTTCTAGCCCAGCCTAGAATCCTCTGTGACACCTATATTAGCCTGTTCAAGCCACCATAACAAAATTCCACAGACCAAGTGCCAAAATCAGCAGAAATTTGTTTTCTCACACTCGGGTAGATTGGTAAGTGTGAGATCAGGGTTCCCACAGGGTTTGGTTTCTAGGGAAGACTCCTGTTTTGGTTCCCAGCCAGTTCCCATTTTGTCCTCAGGAGTCCATTCCTTGGTACACATTATGGAAAGAGAAATCAAAAGATAAGAGAGTTCTGAAATATAAAGGCAGTAATCCCATCGAATCTGGCTCCACCCCTACCCCTTCTGGCCTCACTAAAATCAATTTACTTCCTTATTCCGAATGCAAGCATTTTTGGATTAAGGCTTATGATGTGACATTGTTCTTGAAAGATGAGAACAAATGTCTATTCACCCCAAATAGGGAGCCAAGGGCAGACCACGGTAAGGATACCACCACAGTCCAGTATGGTGAGCCAATGAGTTTTATCAGGGTCACTTGCAGAAGCTTGGGTTAGGGGCTACTTACAGGAGCAGAAATGCCTCAAAAATAACTGTATCCCCAAGAAAGAGCTCACCCCAGCATGGGTGACAGCTGACAAAAGCTGGAGACCTGGAACACACGGCACAGCCTGCAGACAGCTCCACAGTTTGGAGAGTGTCCTTTGCAAGTAGCTCAGTTGTTGGAAGCCTCTTGTAGGCAACTTGGACTATGTGGGGATGTCTGTCATTGGTCCTATCTGCTTACATATGCTGGAGGAGGGAGGGTCTAGTATATCTGGTCAGCTTTGTGACTTGGGAAGCTCTGTGTTGTTTACCTCCTCAGTACTAACAAGCTTGACTTTAGAACATTCTGGATCATAACAAATTTCAC
>CABHPH010172521.1:803-47595 GCA_902168325.1 Peromyscus nudipes
GATTGATTCAGAAAAGCAGACAAAGAGATTTGCTTTCCCTAGTGACATAGGAAGTTTGCTAATTAGTCATAGATCAGAAGCGTTTGACAGGCAGAACTTTGCAGATAGCCTCTCTACCTCTGCCATTTCCTGAGGATAGTCAGAAGATCTTGTCCCCTGTGTTCCCACAGTCAGGGAAAAGGATGCTTCAAAGGCCATAGTCTCTGTTCTCTGTTATTTTTCAGTTTATGTGTATGGTTGTTTTGCCTGAATTCATATTTGAGTACTACTTGAGTGCTTGGTTTTCAAAGATGCCAGAAGTGGGTATTGGATCCCTGAAAGTGGGTTTATAGGCAGGTGTGAGCACTGTGGGTGCTGGGAATTGAACTTGAGTCCTGTGGAAGAGCAGGTGTGTTCTTAACCTCTGAACCATATATCCATTCCCCTGCTACAGTTGCTTAAGGGTAGGTTCAAGGACTATTAAAAACAAAAATGCACTGGAAGGAAGAAGTAAGGATTGAAATACTGTAATAGAAGGTAAAATTTATAGCCTGAATTTAACAGTGCAGAATCCCAGACCTTCAGAAGTTTTCAAATCAATGTCCTTGCATTTAGACCTAGTGTGCCTTCTCAAAGAAGTTAATTATGTCTCTGAGAAGAAAGACTTATCTCATCACAAACTGTATAACACTCTCCCTAACTTCTAGCTCTTCTGTCAGTTCTAATAGGAAGGAAACATTATTGTAACCTTCTAGTTAAATTAAAGCACATCTTTTAAATAATTAAACTTCCTTGAATATTTAAAAAAAAACTTTTATTTTAGGAAACCAAGAACATTAAAAGCAATGAGAGCTGACAGAGAGGAGTCTTCCCATTAAGCCTGGCTTGTTCACATGTGATACAGAGGAGGTGGGTTCCTGATCATGGGAGGGAGCCAAGAGCCTGTGCTGTGGAACACTCAAAGAAGAGGCTCCACGCCACAGAGGCGGACACTGGAGAAGATGGTCAAGAGTAATACAGCAAAGAAACAAGGGGCCAGGCTTGTACACACACAGTAGCATTTCTGTCTCCTAAAGACAATGTCCTCACTACATGCTCCTGACAAACTTTATGCCTTCCTGTAGGAAAAGAAACAAACAGGTGACTAAGGACAAGGAATTTCAGAGCACATTGATGATTCAAACCGATTATAGGCTAACTCTGATTTTGTGAAATTCCCTTCAGTTCAAAAAGTGTGCATATGCCATAATTCATGCCATGTATTTGAGGTGTAAGTGTGGATTAAATATGAGTTTTCTATCCAGCTGCTCAGAGAAATCCAAAGAGTAAAAATAAAAATACCAAATTCATATTTTAATTGAATTTTCTTGAGATATTATTTGTTTTGAAACATTGTTACTTTATTTCATAGGTAATAGAACATTTTGTAAAATTCATAATTTGTTTTCCTCTGCTCCTTGATTGCAAGGTTGCTGTACGTTTCAGTCTCTAAATTTGTTGAAATTGTGGTGGTGATTTTTCTCATTACTCATCCCTTAATGAGGACAGATTTTCGAATCCTTCTGTGCTCTGTCTAGTGAGAAATAAATCTCCAAGGTGAGATAGACTGTCTCACTTGGAGACTGAGAAAGAGGGCTGGCTCAAATCCATAGCCAATGGGTGAATTGACATCTCCTACTCATTCATCATCTACTAGACACCACTGAATCAAACAACAATCATTCTTGGAGAAGGAACAAAAACTTTCAGGATGATCTTAGGTGGGTGTGAGTCCAGATATTCACACAGGGAGGATTTTATACAAGGGATTTGCTGTTTATAAAACCTTGGGGGAAATCACTTAAAGCAGCTGTCTTTATAGGAATTGGGAAGTGTAGGAATTAGAGGAATTTCTACAGATAATCTCAAAGATCCCCAGCTTCAGAACAGTATGCATAGGAGCCTGTCCAGAGAGTTTTTCAACTCTAACATTGCCTGTTTCCTGCTAATCTGCCTTCCACTGGAGGCTTAAAAAAAAAAAATCCCTTTCTGATTTACCTGCCCTATTTCATCTGGGAGACTTTCCTGGATACAGTCTAAGCCAGAACTCAAATATCAGAAAAGAAATTTCCAAGCTTCTAGACCTTGTAAGGCTTAAAAAAGTATGCATTTGAGTGAGTGTGTGTGTGTGTGTGTGTGTTTCAGAATTGAGAGCTGATAATCAATACACCATCTCCAGTGTATGACGGTGATTGTATAAATAAGTGCTAACATGTACTGAACTGCACATTTTTCTGCTTCCCTTTGCTAAGGGATCCAGATGTATTTTAATAGAATCTGCACAAAAGAGACATTAAGATTATCCTTGCCTTAAAGATCTAACATCAAGGCTTAGAAATATTTAGTAAATATATCAAAGCCTCTTTGCTATTAAATAGAGGGTTGCTGTGCAAATGTGGGTCTATTGTATTTCCATGATGGATATCTACTGGAATCATGTCTTCTAGAGTTTGATCCACTTGTGGCATAGGAAAACACTTCTTTAATTCTGAATAATTAGATGCATCCTATAGTAATTCTCTAGGCATAAAGCAGGTACCAAAACTACAACTCCTCAGAAAGCTCATCAGTTTTCCAGATCTTCAGATCTTGCCATTTCACCTAGACATTGTTATTTCCTCAAGACTTTATCTGAGATTTTGGGTAATAGAAATTCCTCCAGGGTTTTGACAGTGCATTGAGAAATTTCAAGTTTCCAGTGATGCTGTTTCAACTTGGTAACATTTATGTGTGTATGTTTTCATAAATGTTATATCAGGCCTACAGCTGAGAGGCTTTCCTGGATCTCTTCAATAAAATATAATAAGTCCATCAGTAGAGATAAGCATTGTGTGCTTTGGAAAATGAAGGATCACGATCACACACACACACACACACACACACACACACAGAGGCATGCCAGTATTTCTTTTAAAAATACTCCATAACAATATCACAATAAGCAGCAGAAATAAGAAATATATATGGACATAGGGAAGTCAGCCACTACTTTTGAAATTAAATCTATCTACTAAGTTTTCATGCCTCCATGTTGCATCCCTAATAGTTTGGTTCTCCCAAATCAAAACTTCATTCTATATATATTAATGTTGTACTCAAGGAACAAATAAGATAATTGAAAGAGAATAATCCCATACATTTATAAAAGATTTAAGAATTATGAGTTTCAGATATGTTACCTTATTTGATACATATAGCCAATTTGAAAAGGTAATAGGCTTTCTCTTATGTCCTTAGTGTCAAATAAAAATCTCCAAGTCAAAAGGATCAAATGTGAAATTGTGTCGAGAGGAAGCATAGCAGTATTTGCCCCCTGTGGAGTCAACATGGAGTGAACATGAAGCTCTTTGGGAGTCACATATTTTCCACTAATAGATACAGAACTGATATATATGATCTTGGGAACAACAGATCAATGATTATTCACTATCCATTAATTTGTTGAAAGACACTTAGACTATTTCCTTCTCCTGGCTATTGTGAATAGGGCAATAACAAACTGGTTTGTGTTGCCTGGCTATTCTTGGGAGTGGGGCCTGCCCTAGCATGTGGTAGACCTACCAAGGGCCGCCTCATCAAAGAAAACTGACAGTAGCTCTTACAGCAGGTATCAAATACCAACAGTTCTTCAGTTAGTGGTGGGATTTCATTCCCACCTTCCCATCGCCATGCTGAGTTTTTGTGCCGGTCTTTTGTGAAGGTCTTCTTCATATTGTCACAATTGCTGGGAGTTCATATGTGCTTCTGCCCTCTCGTGTCTGGAAAGCACTATCTTCCTGATGTTGTTGACCACCTCTGGCTCTAAAAAGTTGTCCTCCCCCTCTTGTTCAAAGATACCCGTGACTTGCAAAGAGGGGTGTGATTTGAATGTCCCACTTCATGCTGAGGACTCCACGGTCTCTTATTCGCTGCGTGTGGGTTTCTGGATTAGCTACCAACTACTGCAAGGAAGAAACTTCTAATACAAAGCTTGA
Source organism: Peromyscus nudipes (assembly GCA_902168325.1). Classification (NCBI taxonomy): domain Eukaryota; kingdom Metazoa; phylum Chordata; class Mammalia; order Rodentia; family Cricetidae; genus Peromyscus; species Peromyscus nudipes. Next base: position 4,796 of record CABHPH010172521.1, read on the forward strand.
TGTCCACGCCATGAGGTAAAATTCATACCCAGTGCTGTTAAAGAAACCAAGAACCTGTGACAAACAGTTCTCAATCTGTGGGTTGCAACCTCTCTGGGGGTTGATTGACCTTTTCACAGGGGTTGCATATCAGATACCCTGCATAATAGATGTTTACATTACACTTCATAACAGTAGCAAATTTCTAGTTATGGAGTAGCAATGAAATGATTTTAAGATTTGGGACCACCCCAACATAAGGAACTGTACTAAAGGGTTGCAGCATTAGAGAGGTTGAGAAACCCTGATGTAGATGATAGGCCCTAGGGAGAACACACTATTATTATGCTGCTGAATGGACATAGTGTTAAGATGACTCCCAGTGACTCATTATTATACTCACATGAGAGCATCTCTCAAACCTTTTATCCTTTATAAAGTACTCAGAATCAAGTATTCTGTTGTAACAAGAGGAACTGGATGAAGATGGGGCATATCTATGGAGCAGGGTGGTGAGTTAATTCCATTCCTGTCACTTATAGGCTGTAGCAGCTTATCTTTGTTCCGTTTGAGAATCTCATGCTGCAACACAGTCCTGCTAGGTTCACTTGCAGTATTTCCACCAAGGACATCAACATTTATTGCACAGAGAAACATGTAACCCATCAAATCACCATCACCTGCTCCTGTATGAAATCAAACGCATTTCTGTACACTTCACGATGTGAACGTGCTTTTTCCTCTCTGACCTCAAGTCCCAAATCACAGGGCAGCGGTAGCTGAAATGAGTTGGACATAAATTTAAGGTATAAAGTACCATCTGTTTCAAGCAGTTAGAAAAAAGATAATGGGAGAGACCGTTTCCCTGATAGATGGTTATCGGGAAACAGCATTTGGTTGAGAAATTGCTAAGACCTACCTGGGTCACTTACAGTCTACCCAGTATCCAATGACAAATGGAGATAAAAATACAGTGGAATTTGGGAAATGGTGTTATTTTCCTGCTCTGTAGGTTTTGCTCTGGAACTGAGGTCTGATACATTTCACAAAGAACGGACACCACACAGCATGGTGAGGCTTCATTCATGACTGATCATCAAGTAAGAATGGCCAGTTAGAAATGCATCCAGCCCAGAACTCTCTCCTTTAATAGGATTGAATCAGCTTCCATGGTGGCTGCACTGGGTCTTAGTCCTGGGGCATCCATGTTTTAAGAGACATGTTTCTTAATGGGAACACAGGCAGAGGAAATAATGATGGGTGCCCAGTGCCCTACATTGTGCTGACACAAGCCACATTTAACCCTTCACTTCCCCATAGTTGAGCATTTTCTTTTCATCCCTCTTGGCTGTTGCTGCAATTTCAGAATTGTAGCAATGTAAGAGTGTAAGAAGATCTTACTTGTTTGTTTGTTTGTTCCCCTTGAGTTCATCCCTTCTGGTATTAAATTATGTGTGTCATTCTCTCTCCCTGAATTCCCCAGCCCTGTCTGGCTTCTGTTTAAAATGCAGAGACCCAGAGTGAAAATGCCATTGCAGATCTCAAACATCAGACATGCAAAGGCTGGGTTTTTTGTTGTTGTTGTTGTTGTTGTTGTTTTATTTTGGTTTGGTTGTTTTTTTTTTCTCTCTCCTCCTTTGTACATCCATAGCTCAAGTGATTCCTGCTTATCTGCTCCTGTCTTTTCTTGGCAATGTCCTCCTGATAAAATGTCCACTTTCTTCAAACTCTCATAGTTCCTGCTGCTCTGTTCCCCATTAACCATGCCTGCTTCTGCTTGTTTGTCTCCAGATGTATTCGTTAGCATTTTTCCAGTTGAATCTCATCCTCTTACTTCTTGCTCATACTGCTAACCTCTCCAGGGGCCCATATGCTTCCACAGCTCTTGTGCCAAAATCACAGAGTGTCTTAATACAAACCTTTCTTCAATGTCCTCACATCAGCCAAAAAAACACTCAGTTTTTACAACCAGCTCTGTCCCAGCATTGTGAGATGAGCACCGGATTTGAAGTAGAACCTAAATGCCTCGTACCCTAATGGCTTCCCTCTGTGGCCTCAGTTTCCTCATTGTGCTGAATGATGAACTGTCATGCCTTTGCACTGTGCTGAATGATGAACTGTCATGCCTTTGCACAGTCAGAATATGGGATGGTGGCTCCTAAGTACCTTCCATGTTCTACGAAACATTGAAAACATCTTTCTGTCTTGTGGTAGAAAAAAGAAAACCTAAAATACTTGGTGAGCGCCAGAAGAAAAGGAAGCTGTGCTACATTCAAAAGAGACTCACATAGGAAAGAAAGGACTATCTTGGAGTTTATATATATTATTAAGGAAAACAGTGGGAAAAGGGTAGTGACAGATAACTGGCATTTGAGTCACTGCATCCTATGATGTACCAGGTTGGCTTAAAGCCACAAGAGTTGCTCACATTTGTGTGCATCACTTATCTACAAAGCCCAGAACTTGTTGCATCCTTACTTTCCTAGCCAATGTCTATTTGGCTTTCCAGACGTGTGTCCAGCAAGCATCACCTTATGCAGGGATAAGCCTTGACCTTCCCAGACTGAATGATGTACTCATGTTGTTGTTTTATCCCAAGCAACCATCTGCAGATGGTACAGTAATTTAAGTTCATCCACCTGCCTTCTTTGGATCTCTGCAAGACAAAGGCTCCTCCGTTCAGCCTACCTGTGCGTTTTCCATGTCCAAAATTTCATTCGTGACCCTAAATAAATGCCAAGGAAGCTATGTGAATGATTACAGAGCAGTGTGGTGTTATTTTGTTTCAACTTTTAACTAACAGTGAGGGCAGAAGACTGGCTGACTGGTGCACATAGAACATTGGCTGCTGAAATAATCAAAATGCCCTCCACAATGGCTCTCTACCTATCCCTTAATCAGAAATGTCCCTTTTACCAATAATAGAGGTAATCAGATATGCTTTCCCTGAATAACTTAAAAAAATGTATGTATGAATGTCTATGAAGAAACCTGGTAGCTGGGTAAAGCCTGTGGTTCCTCTAGCAATCTGTAGAAGGGAAGCCCAGACACAGAGAGTGGCGGCGGCAGGGATGGGGGGTGGGGGGGGCTGGAGAGGCTCAGGATTGGGCAGAGATTGTCTAATCTATACACAAATCTAAGCTAATTTGTTCTTTGGAGCCTCACTATATCTTGGTCCTTTATTGGGAGAGTTCTTTTTCTGATCACCTCCGGGTAACATGCACTTCTTTGACTATCCTATACACACCTGCCATCAACTTCCTGGCCTCTTGTTTGCAAAGCATTAAAGTCATTTTGCATGCTGTACAGATGGTTTATGGAGTAAAAGTGCGTATGCATAATTCTGGTCAACTGAGTTTGATCCTCAGAATTCATGTAAAGGAGGAAAGAAGAGATTCAACTTCACAATGTTGTCCTCTCCTATACCTTTCCACTATGGCATGTATTCCCCAACACACACACACACACACACACACACACACACACACACACACACACACACACACACACACACACACACGTACATCTATACATAATAACCGACTATTTTTAAACTGTCATTCCGTTTGATTATTTGTAACTGGAGGTTGTCTTGCTTACTTACGTGCTTACCTAATTATTACTTTGTCTGCTCTACTTCCTCATACCTACATCTGAGTCCCACGAGGTCAGAGGTCAGCTTGGAATATTGACATATTCAGTAGGTATTTAAGGGCTAATTCATTTTTCACAGGGCAGCATTTTTACTTCATTTGCTTATTCTTCTAGTAATGATGAAGTTCTTGATACGCACAAGGTACTTGTATATTAGCTGAAGATATGCTTTAACATGAGAGAAGTTAGGGTGACCACAGTAGGAAGGGATTGTATTGATACTCAATGGTCTCTGATATCAGGAAGTGGGACAAGAGCATAAGGTGCTGCATGAAATGTACTCTTTGAAGAGGTGGGGTTATAATGAGCACAGGAACAGCTCTCTGTACCTACAACCACTCCTTCCTTGCAGAATAAGATGACTAGCTACATGTATGGTTCCATTTATTCACGTGCCACTTATTATCTAGACTTAGGTATAATCTGTCTGAAGATGAATTGATGGAGGAGACCAGAAACTTAGACTATATATTCCTAACATCTTAAGCCTACCCGTCTTGAATTATTGGGTCATGAAGAACCAATTTACTACAATTGGCAGGATCAAGGTTTTAAATTGCATAAATACAGCATGTAGCCATAAAATGAAGCACTAATTATTCTTTCCACATCTGTTACCTAAAAAGCCTTTGCCCCCTTTAGAGATTGGCAACATATAAATGAAATTTTGAAGTCAGTGGCTTGAGTAAGACACAGTATTGTGTTTTCAAATGGAATCTTAAGGCAGGAGGCCATGCATATGAATGAAGAATATAAAAATCAGATTAGATGCACTTGAACTTGGGTAATGTTCCATTATCAGAAGCTTCTTAAACATCTGACGGGATTTATGCATGGGACTGACAATCAGGGGTTATCCAGATCAGCTAATGTACACGGGGCTCTTGTGAAGAAAATAAAGCAAAAGAATGGGCTCTGAATTCCCTGTAGTTTCATGGGAAATAAAAATGACCAGGGTCCTATGGAGATTATCACATTGTATGAAATTTCTCTAATTTTTTTAATCATACCTATCCACAAGCATGCAGGTATATGTATACAAGACCACACTTTTAAAAAAATGTGTAGATAAAATGCAAAAACATCTTTAATAGATTTTTTTAATGAAAAGACATTGCAGACAGAATCGTTTATAACTTGGTGGAATACTGAGTACTCAGTACCAGAGTACTGAGTACTCAGTACTAACCACTTAGTGAGTGAATATTTTTTGAAACAACATCTTGCTATATCTTCATTCAGGCTGGCCTCATACTCATAATCCCCCTTCCTCAGACTCCTGAGTATTGGAATTATAAGAAGGCATGAGCTGCCATGCCCAGTTTGAAAACATTCTTGAGGTAAAAGAATTTGTGTCTATTTCCAAGTCTTTTTGTTTACTTTAGTCTCCTTTCCATTCCCCAAAGATAAGTATGTCACCATCACGTGATTTTGGCACCAGTACAAGGAAAGACAAATGTGGAGTCAGAGAAAGGCCAGTGCTCAGAGGATCCATTCATTGCTGACCAGACAGGAATCCCATCGTGCAGTGGATCTATCCTCTTTGGAAAATTGATTGACTCTGTATGGAGTCAGGTGATGGACACCGTCCATACTGATCCTCAGTGAGGCCCTTCTTATACCTTCCTCACTACTGTTAGCGCTTTCATCCAAAGCCTTGTCCTCTCTACCATTATTCCTCCTTGTTTCTCTCCAAAGTATTTACCTCCCAACTCAGAACTGTAGGGACCATAAAGGTGAGGAGAGAGAATAGATAACTATGGAAGGCATAAGGCCAAGGAATCTCCTTTCCATAGGCTTCCATTCACTCAGCAGACATCCCCACATGCCTGCCCTGGACCAGCTACTGTGACTAGCTCCCAAGAGTCACTTATGTCATGGCCTTTAGAACTCAGTCTAGGAAGAAATTTGGGGAAAAAAAGTTAAACCGACTATAATAAAAAGTTTCTATATGGCTTCCCAATGTGGTTCTGAATTAGATTTTTTCAAGGTATCTGATACAAACTCAGATTTTCTTGGCTATCTCGGTTGTGTTGAAATGGAGCCTCCCAGGGTGGGACCTAGTAGTCTGTATTAAAACCGTTCTTCAGGAGATTCTGTTAACCTGGGTCCCAGACCTCCTCTGGAAAGCACTGCTCTGGTAGGTGCATGCATGATGGACAGTAGATAAAAAAAAAGGAGGTGCTACCGGGCGGTGGTGGCGCACGCCTTTAATCCCAGCACTCGGGAGGCAGAGCCAGGAGGATCTCTGTGAGTTCGAGGCCAGCCTGGGCTACCAAGTGAGCTCCAGGAAAGGCGCAAAGCTACACAGAGAAACCCTGACTCGAAAAACCAAAAAAAAAAAAAAAAAAAAAGGAGGTGCTTCCTCAATCTGCTTCTGTAAAGGTCATCCCAACATCTGTCTCTGTGGGTTCACATGTTTCAGACCTTGTCTGCTTAGGCAAATTATCTGACTTGTAATTGCCATCCCATCAGCTACCATTCGCAGATTACCCCAGGAGGATGGTTGCTTTTGTCTATGTGGTGTTAGAAAAATAAAATTACACCACGTATTGCACAGCTATAGAAGTCTCTGACTTTAATGTACTGTGATTTCGGTTCATGCTTTGAGCTTAATGGCAATGTGCTTTAACACCTGCTCTGTGATACATTTTGGAATGTGTTCAGGAGCCTACTACCTACTATGCATAATTTAAAAATATAGGTGCCATGTGTCATTTAATGGAGGAGAAAACCAACTGTAGACTGACTAACCTTGTTTGCTCTTTCATTAACAGGCTCTTTTAAGTTAATTGTCACTAAGGCCAAAATAACATTTTCATGAAGGACCATTCCCCAGAACCAACCCCAAAGTCCAGATCTCAGTCCCGGCCATTTATTGACTTATCTAAAACCTTTTTTTTTTTTTGATAAATAGGTCGTGTAACCCTGGCGAGGATCATTTCTCCCTGTTTGACTTGTAGATTGAAAGATGCAAGAGGCAGAAGTTCATTACGTTACTCTTTTCTTTCAGCTCAGAAGCATCATGTACAGAAAGGGTGGAAATGCACTTGTGTGAGGGTAAAAGGAGAAGGATGGCAAATCTGCTGACTCTGACATTTCTACAGCTGCCACACACTGCAGTCTCTCCTCTCTCTTTTGTGTCCTGTGGGTGACTCTGGTTACTTTCGGTAAGTCGCGAGTTAGGCACTGGATAGTTTATTCTGGGACTCTCTGCCTACCACTGAGGCTATTATAAACCTCTTGAAAATTCCTCACTCTATTCCTATTTTCTTCTTTGTAACATGGAGCTATTATCTGCGTGATGGGTCACATCCACATAGTAATTCTTACTCATGTTGCTTGCCAAAGATCTTAGCTTTGAAAGATGTCTTATTGTTGATAAACTCTCCTGCATCCCCACCCCAGTTTTCATGTAAAAGAAGGCATACGATTACTATTACTTATAATAATAGTTTGTGCTTATTGGTGATTCCTGTGCACTGTGCTAATTGGTATTACTGCCCTTCCAACTTTATACCAAAAGAAATTGCAGCATGCTAGTGAGATGACATAAGAATTCAATCTCAGGCTGAGAGTGGTGACCCTTGCCTGAAATCCAAGTACGTGTAAGGCTGCAACAGAAGGATCTCCGTAAGATGGAGGCAAGCCTGGCCATGTAGCAAGACATTATTTTCAAAAACAGTAAGTAAATAAACCCTCAAGCTCAGGAAATTGGGCTCCAGATCCCCCACTCCAAACTATATCCTCTGAATGGCAGGTGCGACATTGCCCATATCCCTCCTTAACATTTGCCAAACCACCGCTGCACAGAACTACTCTGGATTCATCAGTTTTATGTATGGGATTTTCACTGATATTTAAGATGGGCAAATTGTTTATTGCATAAGCTACCATAATATATGAGATGCAAATTACATACAATATATTCATTAACATGACTCTTAGGGAGCTTTTCTTGGCTTCATGTAGCAACATACCATAAAACTATTATTTTCATATAAAACGAGGTCATTTATAATAAAACGCAAAGACATGCCAATACTGCAGCATACAATGAATTTCAGTCATCATTTAGCGTAAGTTAAGCAATATCTGAGCCGCTTGGCATATACGGAGCTCTTTTCTTATTGCCTCTCTGATGCTGAATATATTGACACCGTAAGTTTACTAAGTGGCACACGATGGTCCCCTCATGGGTATGATATGTAAGATGCTGTAAATTGCAGGGCACATCATTGCTTCTATGCCTTTATGAAATATGTGATGACATGCCAGCCTATGCAAGATCAATTTAATTTCAGGTATGTTATAATGTGAAAAATATCATCTCTGAATTGATAAAATGGTTGTATTTATTTCTTTTGTTAGATTACCAGTCTTAAATTTTTATCTTATTAAATGAAAATACAACTCAACCTCAGTTGATAGAGTCCTGGTTAAGAATATGAATCATTTTAGGGTGGGTCCCACTGTAGGCAAGCTTTATGATATTAGACGATATTTCCTCTGCCTTTTAGTTGAATCGTTTATACCTTTTGTTTAATGCCGGATTGTGAAAATGACATAGAGTCATGTGCATAAAATTTTTTTGACCCGTAAGACAAAAATTTTTGTATACAAAGCAATCTTAAGTGCTTATATTTTTATAGTCAGACAGGAAAATAAAATAGGAAGGCTATGAATGTTTTTTTTCAGATACAGGAAGTGGTCACAATTTTTTGATACTCATCTATCAGAAGCAACTCTGCCCTATTCTCCTTGCATATGATCTTAGCCCATGAATTATTTCAACCAATGAGAAATTAAGGAACAAGGTGTAAGCAAAAACTTGAGAAGTATTTTTCCTATCTTTCTGTGCATGAATCCTCAGGTCCTGAAAGACGTCACCCCAGCTGACATGAAACCACCATTAAATAAAGGAGAGTGATACTACCCCCATACGAAAACATTGCCAAATGTCAATAATGTGTGTTAGGTCATCCCGAACTAACTAGTGCTCTAAGAACTAATTGCCTGACTGAAACTTTGTTAGTCAACCAAAGAAAGCATGGAAATTCTGCATGGCTGAGTCTTCCACACATTTCTTATCCATGTAATTATGCACATGCTGTTTTAAAACTCAAGGTTTGGGCTAGCACCAGCTCTTACTTGTTATGCAAAAAAGCTAACTGATAGAACCCTTGATGTATACTGTTGATCAAACCATGGGTGTATACTATTTCCTTGAGGCTGTTTTGACTGACTGTTTTTGCCAACATGAAGAAATTTTATCTTTATTTATTGGTTTTATTTGTATTCTCATTAAAGCTGAACATGTGTAAAGTCCTAATTTAAGTGTATTAAATACTTTAGCTAGATTTGAAAGCTTTTCAAACTTTCTCCTTTGAGGGATTAACACATTATAATTCCTCTGAGTTATAACTTGAAAGTTAGAAATGTTTTCAATAAGAAAAAATACGTTCTAAATGGTGACTTACAATAGTATTGCTATACTTTGACTACAGTTTTGGAAAGACTATATTGGACATAGAAAGAATCAAGTTAATACATCACAATGTAACAGTTGTCTTATAGAACCTGCTTCATTTTTTTTTTCAATAATTAAAGGTTGTTTAAGCTTAGTGTCAATAAAACCAAAACATATGTGAGCCTGGAGGAATAGTCCAAAATGCTTGATAGTGTTAAAAATACAGAGACATAAACTCACTGTAAACACAGATCTCAGAAGGATGTTTACATGTGTACAGCACTCTCTCAGAAGGCCTCACTCTTCTAACACCAGGTTAAGAAGTTCAAACCTTGCTGAACCTTGAGAACTCAAATCAATCTTTTCCTGAAGATCTTTGAAGTCTGTAGAGAGTTGATTTGTGTAATGCCCTCTCAGGAAAGCTGGACATCATGAAGATACAAAACGATGCTTGTTAAAAGTATTGTTTTTGAAACTAATACTAACCCCCTCCCCTCAAGGGGACAGTGCCATAAAACAGCAGGAACACACGGTCTCTTTTGCTATGTGTTAGTGACTAACATTAATTTATCATATTTACTTTAAATTATATAGTTTAGCATTTTCAGAACTTTGAGTATATGGAAATACGTTCCCACAATTAGAGTCAGCTTCCTCTGCCTTGATATAAATTTTATTTGATAAAGAGTTGACTGCAAGGTTCACTCTGATTTAAAGTGTAAAATACATTTACAGGGACCCATCCTTATTGTTATGGAATTATTTTTACTGCTACTGGTAATAGCAGCACATGGAACTATTTGTGAATATGTATATCATTTTTTCCCACTGGAGAATAACTTCAAGGAGGAACAAGCCTGTGTCGAAACACTTGAGATTCTACACGACAACTTACTTTTCTATTGCTGTGGCAAAATACCATGATGAAAGCAAGTTATAGCAGGAAGAGTTTACCTTGGCTCCTAGTGGCAGAGGGTTAGGCATAATGGCAAAGACAGCATGGCAGTGGGTGCCAGATGTGGTAGCTGGAGCTGGAAGCTCAGAGCTCACATCTGGAACTGCATGGAGAAAGTAGAGACTGAGTGAGACAGAGAGAAAGAGATGGAGAGACAGAGATAGAGTGACAGAGACAGAGAGAGGGAGAAAGACAGAGATAGGGAGAGAAAGACAGGGAGAGAGGGACAGAGAGAGAGAGAGACAGAGAGAGAGGCAGAGATAGGGAAAGAGAGACAGAGACAGGGAGAGAGGGTCAGGAGAAAGACAGAGGGAGAGACAGAGAAAGGCAGAGATAGGGAGAGAAACAGAGATTGAGAGAGAGATGGAGAGGTAGAGATGGAGAGACAGAGATGGGGAACACAGAGACAGACAGGGAGAAATACAGAGATAGGGAGAGAGACAGAGACAAGCAGAGAGAGACAGAGAGGGAGAGAGAGGCAGAGGGTGAGAGTGTAAGGCAGGGAGAGGATGAGAGAGTGAGGCAGGGAGAAAGAGACAGACAGGGAGAGAGATGGAGACAGAGAGCAAGACAGGAGAGAGAGGGATTGGGAGGCAGGGAGAGAGAAAGAGAGAGAGATGGAGAGGCGATGAGAGGCAGAGAGTAAAGCAGGGAGAGAGGCGGGGGAGAGTGAGAGCAAGAGAGAGCCACCAACGGGACCAAGTATTCAAACATCTGAGCCTGTGGGAGACAGTCTCATTGAAACCATCACAGATTATTTCTCTCATGGCACCTGTGTCCTTCAGTAACAGTTATGGCCCATCACAAACATACGGCAAACCCCTTCTGTGAGACATCAGCATCTCTACAGCTTAGCTGTTGACCGACGTACTTGTACATACGTTTTTTTTTTTTTCTAGCTTTGGAATCTTCCCTCCTACTCCCTGTTGATGAATAGCTGCATAGGGAGGTCAAAGAGTCGGCTTAAAACAAAAGCTCTGAGAACAGCCTTCTCTCTCTGGAGGATAATTCTAGGTAAGAATTTTCTAATCTGCACATCCTAGATTCTCACATATGAATCCAAATAGAAGTCTTCCTCTGGTGCCAGGGGCCTGGATTAGAAATTATTAACAGTCATTTAATGAAACAGTAATTTGGAGGACCCTGTAAAAGATGGGATACAAAATATAAGCATCTAAAAAAAAATTCTGTCACAATTCTTATTTGCCTTCTCAGATCGTCAGGTGAGATTTTCAGATACATAACTTCACAATTTTTTTTTTAATAATTAAGGAAAATACTGAGCTGAAAACCAAAGAACCTATGTGATTCTATCAAGAAGCTTCTAGACTGTATGTCACCCACTCCTTGTTTGTCTAATTCTTTATCGTTTACAAAGGAAGGCTCATCTTAATATTGTGCACCAAAAATGAGTTAGTAATACGACAGTTTCCATCACACTGACACATGTGTGTCATTAAATATTTATGTGTCCCCATCTCTTTACGAGTTCCTGACTTCTTTGAAAATGCATACTTATACCTTTATCTTTGGTGGCTGGCATATCATCGGTTGCATAATGTTCCAATTATCTATTACTACATGACAAAATGTCCCCGAATTTAGTAGCTTAAAACACATGTCTCATTTCTCAAAACTTTATGAGTTGATGGGCAGCCTCCTTCTGCGATGCACCATGAGCTGGGCCAGACCCCGAGAGTCCGGGAAGGCCTCATTCACAGATATGTCAGACAGTGTTGGCTGTTGGCTGGGCACCTCAGTCCTGCACATGCTCGCTCTCCTGCCAGTAATGTAGACAGGCTTCCCTGGAGTAAGAAGGCTGCTTTCCAAGAGCGTGATACACAAGCTGCCAGGGCTTGCAAAGGCTGGGCCCAGACCTGGCACAGTGTCACGTTTTCTGCATTCTGTTCATCACAGAATAAGTTACCAAGCTAGACCAGATCCAAATGGAGGAAATAGTTCATCTCTAGAATGAAGAGACAGCAAGCCACTTCTAACATGGGAAAATTTTGTCATTACAGCAGTCTTTAGTCAGTTAGTTTTAATAAATGTTTTTGGTTTAATGAGGGAACGGGCAATGGGATGCCCATCATCTAGATGAAAATCAAAACTTTAAAGATATTTTAGAAAGAGAACATGTGCATTTTTCTCTATATTTCTTTCCTCTCGTTGCCTCTACCTCTATTTCATTCATTAAGGAGTTTTGAATAATGAATTAGCACTTGCCAGAAATCAAATGAAATAACTGTCATTCCAGACAGAGGGAACAGTCTCCGCTAAGATTTAAGTAATGAAGTTCCATGATGGGTTTTCAGAACAGTGAGTAAATGACTGTGGCTGAGGGTACATGACATACATAGAGGATTGGTAAGGGATGAATGTGTTGGGAGGAGTCTGATGTCAAAGTAAAAAGACTTGCATTGTTCTTTAGGCAATGAAGAGATGCTGGAGGACTTGAAATAGGACGGCATTGTGATGAGCTTTTCATGTTTATTTCATGCATTTCTAAGCTCTCTCTTCCTAAAACTCCATCTAGGACAGCCATCAAGTGATCGCCTTCAAAATACATACTGGAATTGATTACAGGAAAGAATTGCATTAGGTTGCCTTCTAAATAATGATGTCTATACCCAAAAACCTGGCATCTCTCAGTCTTGGTCAGAGAAGTTTCGTTTTGCATTGGGCAGCAGTTAATGGAGAGATGTATAACTGGTAAAAAGTAGAAGACTCCATGCTGAGTCCTAAATGGGACATAAATATTTACACCACCATCACTCAAGGCTCAGGGGACACTGTGGAAGAGGACTTCAAAAACTAAGTAATGGAGGATGGGGAAGGCCCTGTAAATGCTGTCTTCTGGACATGGTTGTTGATCATGGTCCCACAGATCCTGTATTTACCCGAACAAGACCCACACAGGCTCAAAACAAATCATAGCATAGATGGGGTAGGTGATCTCTGTTCCCTACTCAATACTAAGGAGCCATGACAGTGGATAGTAGCCACTGGTAGGTTACCATGCTGCAACCGATGGCCCCACACCCCTACACCTATTGGCAGCTCTAACTGGACTTAGGTTATCACACACAACATATGAAGTTGGGGGGGAAATATGGAGAAAGATGGGAGGGGGAAATAGGAAATGGGGTAGATATGATCGTATTTCCTTATATACATAATTGAAATAAAAACACTAAGGGATATTTATTTCGTGAATGAGGATGTTCATATAAGCCAGGTGACTTAGAAAGCTAAGTGGGAAGGAGATCATTGACTCATGGAGGGAACTCTGTCTCTGCTTGCTGACCTGTGACACAGAGAAATCAATTAACATAAAATTTACCCAAATCATCTTTTGTAAAGAAAAGTGTTTGTTGCTAAGATTATATAACTCATGTATTTTTGTCCTCAAAGACATACACTAAAAATATTTTCTTATTCATTTATTTATGTAATTAGATGTAAGCTGCCTTCATGAATTATTCCTACTATGTTATAAATATTTAACTTTTGTCATTTTACTTGTTCACTTTATCTCTGTGAATTTTGGTCTACTTAAACTTAAGCCTTTTCTTGTATATTTCACTTGCATCAGTCATAGTATGGCTGATGAAGAGAGACTGAACTCAGTTTTACAACCTCATCATCTCTAAAATTTCCATCGACAAATTTGGTGTGTACTTGCAAAAAAAAAAAAAAAAAAAAAGAAGAAGAAAAAAGTTAGCCAAAAAGCAAGAAGCAAGTACATGAAAAGAGCCTTTTTGGGTGTATCCTTTTCTAAAAAAGAACTATGGTTTGGGGGCTGGAGAGATGGCTCAGCACTTGATGCTTTTGCAGAGAATCTGGGCCTTTGGTATCCAATATCCACTTGGCAGCTCATAACTATCACTTCCAATACTAGAGACTTTCCCCACCCTCTTCTGGCTTCCAAGGGCACCAGATACGTGCACAGCGTACTTATATCCACAAAAGCAAATACACTTAGATTTATTTATTTTTACTTTTTATAAGTGTATTTTTTTTAAAAAAAGTATATTTGATTAAGGAACCTGTGTATCTATCCCAATTTCAGAGATAATAAAATCTTTTATGGACAATAAATGTGAACCCAGAGGAAAGACAGATACAGTGATTTTTTTTTTCAATATTGAGCTACTTCCAATACCTGACATATGGGTTCTTTGGTCACTGACCCTTAACTAGCCAGTTTCCTATTTCAAAAAAAGCTTTTTTAATGCTTTGAACCTGAACCTGACAAAGAAATACACATTTCTCCTTAAGATCACCTGAACATCAAGGCCATTGGCCAAGACCAGACTCATAAAGAAAGGCTCTTCTGAGATAATAAGAGCACCCAGCATCAAGCACCAACAGGTAGCCTCCTCCTCCTCACTATTCTACAGATTAGAAACAAATTTCACCAGGCTTTAGAGAAGAATATAAAATTCGCTCAGGTTCTTTTTATAGACTATCACTTCCCTAAATCAATGCAAAGATTGTTTTTAGGGGCTGGTGATGAGGGAGATTAAAAGATGATTCTTTTTAATAATTCTCTCTTGTCAAAAGTGAATGTAATGACTTTGTAAATGAATCCTTGAATCTCCTAGAGGATTTGGGGATGACTAAAGTCAAGTGAACCCTTCCTATTATCATTCTGGTGTTTAATCCTCTCCCTCCTTTTTGCCCTTCCAAGAAGTCCTTTTTTACATCTCACATAGCCTTAGTTGTTATTATACTTTATTTTAATCACTGGAATGTACTCAGCATGCTTTTTCGTTCATCATGTTCAGATACAAATTCTCCCTGGAGGTAATGCTAGGCAGCACTGGAATGTGATAATCCCAATATTAATGGAGTTCCTCTCTGCTTTTCTATTACCAAGAATCCAGTTGACTATTAATTTGTGATCACCTTGTCAAAGGTCAACTGAGCTAGTTCCTTGCAAATGTTGGAACAAGCTGTGTGTGATATTCAGTCCCTCCACATCTGCCCGTTTGTGGGTTCATACAGGCCTGCTAAGCTCACACTCCTCTACGAACTCCAACTACACATTCTGATCCCTACGTTAAGATGATGCTGCATGATAGCAATGCAGACTGCTTCTTCCTATTTCTCTGATTCCATGGAGGGAGCTTCCCCTCCCCTTTTTTATTCCCACCCTATTGCCCCGTTGCTTCACAGCCATGTTTCAAGAGAGGGAGGAAAAACTGATTCATGAAAGAGTAACAAGATACTCGATTTGCTATGAAGTCTGCCAGTCTGCAGAGCGCTTCAGCTTCCTTCTGCCTTTGACTAGATAATGTGTTAACCTGCAGGTGGGGCCTGTATAGCAATGGCTATGACACAGTGGGTAGTTTACATTTAAGGATGTAGTGTTAACAAGTCCACTTGTTAACCACCCTAAGCTGGTGCTCTCCAACCTAGCCTTCAACAGCAACAGATGTGACATAGTGATCATCTCTTGATACGTCGATTCTCTCTCACTGTAATGGAACAGACACGGGGCAATCAGAATGTGTTCATTTACCATTTCTGTCCTTAAACAACTATGACTGAAGCTCTTGTCTGTACAATGTAGGACTTCCCATACTGCCCCTGCTCCGAGATAAGAATGACCTCACTGCACCGAGCTCCTTTGCTTTAGCTAACAATCTCGTAGTAATTCTACCTGTCTAAGTGGAAAGGAAAGCACTGTGATGGAGTCATGTGTAATGATACATGTAGGATGGTCATAGATGAGGACAAACAAAAATGTGGAAACCTAAGGACGTGATTTATTTTAAACTACCCTCCTGGAGCCCTTTTTCTTCTGAATGAAGGGAAGTAGAAGGGTAGTGAACAACTGCTTTCTACTTTATTTCTGAAATCTTTCATCCAGAGAATCCTTTTGCTTGAGATCTTTTATTTATGTCCAAAAGCTAAAAATGATGTTGCTGTAGAGAAAGTGAAGATGAAAAGGTACCATCACCTAACACCTTTTCTTCCACTATGGGGCCTTGTGATATCCAGAGAACAGGTGGCTTATGCTTATCTTTGGTACCCGAGGGGAAGATCACTGTATAGGAACTGAGCCCAGGAGAATGTGTGTCTACAAACATCTCCATGAACAAAGAGCATTTGAACTGTCCAATTCATTTTTTTCACCCCCTGCTGGAGTCCACTAAACTCTTAAGGGCTTTTTTGAGTTATAGAATCAAAGATAATATTTTAAAAGTGGAAGATGACCCAATCTCTGAATTCCTAGGGTATCTCATCTCAACATCCCATTCTTTCATTTTCTACACAGTCTAAAATAGCACACCTGGCTTAGAGCTGAGAATCAATGAATGTTTAATGACTGAATGAGTGAATGAAAAGATACGTATAAATTGATAGCTGTCCCTGGGAGCAGGGGAAGGACAGGAACCAGACATGTGCCACATAACAAAGAGTGTGATTCAGAAAGTTTGTTCATTGGCGTTTCAATGCTCAGAAAACTGTGGCTGTAATTACCTCCTCCACCTTTCAAAGGTAAATTTTGACAAAGAGAAAATCCTGTCTCTGCTAGAATACGATTCTCCCCTGCTGGAAACACCTGTTCTGACAGATTTGGCTTCTTTTCCCTACAAAGGCATTGTGAGGAGACAACCCACAGGCTTTCCAGAGCAACAGGTACAAGGGAAACTGTGGCTTCATTTACATGACAAATTGCTTGTTGTAAGGAAAGGTTCTTTTTCAGGTGCGTCTAAGTTTCTGGTTTGAGCCACTGTTTTGTTTTATTTTTATTTTTCCTTTTATATTGAAAACAAATTATCGACCCTCTTTAAAACATTAAATGTCACTTTCCCGTGTCTATTCCATCGTACCATAGTGTCATGCCACACCCTAAACCGACTGGTACAGAAAAGTCTATGCACCTAATAGTTGCTTGTTATTATCCTACCATATGTTCAGTCTACAAGATGTCAGTTGAAGTATCTCATGTACCACAACAAATTCACTCGAGCATTATGGGAATATTTGAGCATTTGAGGAAATCTCAACACTTATTAAATATTGTCCATTGTCCTACCTCGAGGCACTCCACACTTTCATGTTGGATTGAGCTGCCTTCAACTATGTCATAGATATACAACTGTGCCTAGACATAGTCCAGTCTCCTACATCAAGGTACTTCATACTTTCATAGTAGATTGACTACTTTCAGCTATGTCGTAGATACACAACTGAGCCTTGGGAAGAGAGCTACACTGAAACACGAACATGGTAGGAAAGTACTCATGGAATTGTGTGTGAGAGCCGGTCATGTCCAATCTACCTCCAAAATCCGAGGAGACGACGTACAGGATCTCTAAGTGCTCACATTCCATATGCTACTCTTTGTGGTTACTTTTAAAAGTGATTTTTTTTTTCAGCTGTATCAAGTTGATTGCAGGAAAATGGATACAGCTAGAGATAACTATGTTAGAGGAATTGAGTTTCAGAAGGACAAATAGTGTGTGTTTTCTCTCGCTTGTGAATAGTAGACACTGTAGATACAAAGTATCATATATGTATTGATGAAAAGAAGTAGAAGGGAAACTTGGGGAAAGGGAGCTATTAGGAAGAGAAAAGAGTGAGGAAGGGGAGAGAAATGGAGGTGAGGAAGTGTGCTCAAAGCATATTGTATGCTTGAAGGAAAATGGACTTACATGCAAAACTTCTTTAAAAAAACAGTGAAGATCAAAGGGAAGTAAAAAGAAAAAATACATTTCTAATTGTTCCTTCAATATCTATATGTTGAGTATGTATTTCCAATGTTAAGTTGATACTACTTATTCAGGCTACCTGGGCATACATGCTTCATTAACTCGCCTCTGAGACACTGCAGTCATGGTAGAAGCCAGATAGTGTTTAGTTTCTGTGGAAGACTCACAGTAATGGAAAGATGGCACATGCAGGTGTCTGGTTTATCAGAGGAAGACGGTGTGCTTCATAAACAACAGAAGCACAGGGCATGCACTGCTGCTGGATTGGCTGGCAAGAGAGCCTGGAGATATATGCATGGCTTCAATTGTCCTCTCTCCTGGGTCATAGTGCACACACTTCCCCTCCTGGTCCTAGAACCATCTGATAGTGTGCAAGAGGCACTGCAGAACCAAAGAGCTCAAAAAGCAGGCTTCCAGGGGGAGTGTTACAAGGTACCTTTCTTTTCTTACAGTTGTCTCAGTGAAGAGCCCTCAGGGTCCAAACTAAAGGCACAGAGAACCTGTCAGCCTTGCTGCTGTGATAAGCCATGCCAACAGTTTGGAACAAACACTGTTCCAAACTGTGGGACCCATTGTCACAAAGTGACATCATCTATCAGTGCATGTGATCCTTTGATCAAAGATGTGAATACACATCCTAAGTTTGCCAAACAACTTGGGGAAATTAACTTACTTGGACTTTTACGGTGTAACTATTGTCATAGTAAAAGTATTGGAAAAACTACTCATCCCTGAGATATTATGTTCTGAAAAATCTGTATACTGCTGCCTTGTGACTTTAACTTGGTAAAAACATCACTACATGTTGATATGAGAAGCAGCACAGAGCAGAATTGTATGGAAACTGGGCCTTGTCTTTGAGTCGTGTCATGAAACATGGGATGAACTACCAGAACACAAAGGCTGTGAAAGAGAGATTAGCTTGATTTCTTAACCATTTATCTACAAAACAAGTAACTATATAGCATGTACTTGACCTATTTTTTTTTAAAAAAGAAGCAAATGTAAATCTTGAAATGAATGGAGGTTAGAAAGGAAAAAAATAAAAAACTTCAAAACAATAGTAACTATTGGATCAATCATGTGCTAGGACCAAAGGGGTTAGAGTATGGATCGATGGTGGACAGTTTGCCTGGTATGTGTGATGTCATACTTTCAGTTCTCAGTACCATGAGGAATAGGATAAATCATTTTAGGGATCATGTATTAGTCTAAAAAAAATTTTCATTTTATATTTTTGATGTCCCTAAAAATTCTATCTTTCGTCCTCATCTTCTCTCACTTAAGCTAGATTGCTTATCAACATTATATATCCAACCTAGAAATCAGGTGATGGTATTACTCTTTCCTAATAGACCTCTTGACTATCACACAGTCAAAGCTATGTTGCTGTAAAGTCATAAATTGTCACCATTATCTCCCAAATGCAGTTCCACTCTTCAAGAGCTTCTGTTTTCAGTCTCCATGTCACCATTCATATTTAATTAGTATTTCTCTGACTCTCAGTGTTTAGCCTGTGTTGCATATTTATGCACACCACATGTGTGCAGAGCACATAGAGGCCAAGAAAAGACACTGGATCTACTGGAACTGGAGTTAGAGATGGTTGCGAAAAACCATGTGGGTGCAGGAACCTGAATCCAGGTCGTCTGCAGAAGCAGCAGGTTTTCTTAGCCTTTGAAGTCTCACTCCAAACCCTCGATCTTCATATTTTGGCATACTGGAATGACCACTATTATTTCCTGCACTTGTAATGGACTAAAGGCTGCCCCATGTAACCTCTAAAAGTATTTTGCCTCTGGGCAGAACATCCAAACATTTTTTTTGGTCTTATTTCTCCAGTCCTGTTATATGTCTCATACTTGCTTAACACAGCACTTCCTGCCATTCTGTGTTATGCCCACATGATTCCTCTACCTGAAATGTCATATCCATATTTTCTGTTCAGTTCTCACATACATTTAAGTCCAGGTTTGTCTCTTCATAGAGTTTTAGCAGAGATCAAGTCTAGGTGAGGCCTGGGGTCAGTCCAGTAGGTCAGTTGGTAGGTTGGTCGTTCCTTCATTCATTTGTTTGGTCAGTCAGCCAATTTCTCCATCCATCCATCCATCCATCCATCCATCCATCCATCCATACATACATACATACATACATATATCCATCCATATATCCATATATCCATATATCCATCCATCCATTCATCCATCTACCTACCTACCTACCTACCTATCTAACTATCTATCTGTGTGTGTGTGTTTCATGAACTAGTAGTCATGTATTTCACATGTAGTATCTAGTTATAGTCATTCATAATTGTGGTATGGAAAAAGTCTTCATAGGAAATTTTGATTGTTCAGTTTCTGAGTTTGTGTTTCAGCCAGTGTTTGCTATTGAATCTAATAGGGAAGGCAGCCTTAGGTGTATATTAAGGATAAAAAAAATCATGTAGGACATGGTGCAAAGCATACCTAAGCAGTTTTGCCACTGTAGCTGCTGTAAAAGCATGACAGATAATGGAATGGGACACAAGACACAGTGTGTCTCCCATGGCATTGGGGAAGAGGGGGGCGAGGGGATGAAAGGAGCCTGATGCAGTCTGTACAGCAAATAACCTGTTGAGGAAATCTTTTATCCATCAGAGAGGAGGAGATTCCAGAGGTGGTTAGCTAGAAATATACAACAACACAGGAAACAAGAGCAAGTAAGAGAAGTATACTGGCATAGAGAAGAGGAACTCTCCAGAAACTGCTCACAACATACCAAGAGTGTTCCTGCAGCGATCAGCAGGTTGGAGTGATTTCACGGAGTGTCAAGTAGGAGAGTTCTACTTGACAGATACTACCACTTCAAGACTGAGCTCTCTGCCTGTTATGTACTCCACCAACCCCCTGATATCAGGAAGTTGAAGGTGTAGCACTTTCATAACAGTCTCATATATCTGTCCTGATGACTAAACTACAAGCTCTTCGAAGGCAGGTGCTTTTGTCTTTTCTGGTTCTATATTCAATAAATGGAGTCCAGAAAGGATCCCATTAATGGCCAATTAACTACAACTGGTTGAACTCAGAAGCCTTGCAAAGGATCTGAGGACTAAAGTATCATTTTCTAATTTGCAACTAAGAGGCAACTAGCTAGCTTTCTCATAAACAAAAAAGTGATAACTATCAAAGCACTATTAATCAAAATGTGTTTCATTTCCTACCAGGCTTTGCTCATTAGGAAAATGAAGGAGGGGATTTATTCACAGGCATAAATCAAGGTCCTTAGTGCTGAAGACAATTCTTCTGCTTGAATAGAAAAATGGCCCCTAGTTTAAAGGAAACAGTTAAATCTCTTTGTGCATACAGTTCTTGCCAAGATGACTCAGTTTCCTGTAATGATGGAAATATTGAAACAAAGATTTAATACTGAAGAGAACAGATACACATGGAAGTGTTGTTCTTGGTTTTTCTATCTAATTCATGATCATATGAACTTTATGTTTTGCCATGCTCTGGAGGTGACCTCATGGTTTATACGCATCAACAATGCCTATAATATTTAGTAATAACCATTAATGAAATTACTGCCTTTTAGTTAACAGTGGTGAATAATGAATATTCTTCTTACATTGACTAAAATCTCATCAAATTCCAGAAGGAACCTAGGGTATCTGAGTTTGGAGAGATGGCAAAATCTGCCAGTGTCCAAATAAACTGAGTGCTCTTGTTTGTACAAAGAACTGTCACTGTATTGTCAGCATTACAGCATTACACATATTAGTTTGAAAAAAATCTGTGAAATAAATAATCAAGAGAAATGATAGAAAACATGTCATGGAGCTTATGATCTCTAACTGGGCTTCAGTTTTCAAGGAAAGGTGGTTTACAGATGTCTAAGGTAGTAGAAGTAATTCCTGAAGTCTTCTTAGACGAGGGTGTCAAACCCTATTGACATATCTGCATGTTATCTTATATCCTGTGTGATTGCCCATGAGCTTCATGTTAGTTCTCTTTCATAGGTACTCATGAGCCCCAGTAAGTCGCTGTATGTTGAACCAAGTACGGACCCACTGGCCATTTGCTTCTCATGTACTGAGATCATGAAGTTCTTACCAAAGTTTTATTAAGTGCTATTTTCATCGTGAACACTTTCTAATGTGGCACTTGAGGCTGAAGGAGTTCAAAGAATTTCCTCATGTCACTGTAAAATGATACAGCCTAGACTTGAGCTCCATATTGATGGATAGTGGCACTGATTTGTCACTAATTATATTTCATCAACCTTCATAGAAATAAGTTATTGTAACATATGAACACAGTAGAGGTAATATTTTGACTTTTATTTGTATTCTGTCTTGTGATTGTTGACTTAGCTTTAAATTTGTAAGAACCAGGATACTTTATTCAATGGTGAGGGATCATGGGTTCATTTTCTGGAGCATTTGCAACTTTCTGCGCTAATTATTCTAACTTAGGAATTCTACATAGTTTTCAGGGTCTGGTCTAGATTAGAGATAGGCTAGGAGGAAGAAAAATTGGTAACTTAACCCACTATGAATAACTACTAGCTTTCCAATTATAGAAGTATCCATTCAATGACAGGAGAGGGTAGAAAAAAGAGATACTAGCTGTGACTGACAATATCTAACAGGTCTATTTGGATATGACAAAGGGCCTAGATGGAAGAACAGGCTATAACAGATAATAGATGGAAATGTTGAGTTAGATAGACAGAAGACAAGTGTAAACAAAAGTGTGAAAGAAGGAGGGGAAGGAAGCCTGTGCTTTAGCATGGGATATATCTGGTAAACACTTATGGAAAAGGTACACAGCGAGGCCGTTGGAAGTTACCACTAGGATTAGACTAGTTAGAAAAGAGGTGGTTGGATAGAAGTCCTCCATCCCATTGAATACATTCTTGTGTGTTAACATAAAACTTAGTTGTCACTATGCAGCCCAACATTGATCAGAAGGATATGTACACTATTAAGAGATAACTTCCCTTATGTGTATAAGCCCTTATTAAAGTCATTAATTAGTTCTTAAATGAAAGAAAAAAAATTCAGGTCATTAATGGAAATCTAGAATTTGTGAACTTTCAAAATTGCTGAATTTTTATTGTGGAGACCATGTGAATTAAATTTTAATGAGTTTTTAATTTAAAATAATACAAACTCTGAAATTTCTTTCTCTAACAAGACATGTTCTAATTATTACCACTGCAGTTCATGCTTGGTAAAGGCCAGCATTGCTTTTGGGTAGTCCATTAAATCATGAAGTGATTGATTTTCTTTTCCTTTTCTGCTTGCAAGGGGATTATTTCTACCAAATATAATTGCCCTTTAGTGAACAGTGTTAGTTTGATGTACTGTGAACTTCCTTGGGGATGATCAGCCCCTATGAATAGTTGCATTAATCTAGTATAGGAACATTTGTAGCTGGTAAGGATTAATTCTATTTTAGGAACTTTTTTATAAACCTTGAGTATACATAAGCTTCATAATTACCTGTTGCCAGTTTCTCAGCTGGCACATCTGTAATATGGCCATTCATATTGCGTCCTTCCAAGAGTTGAGTCACTGATCTACTGTACATTTGTATATTCTTTCATAGCATTTTAACCATTTCTGTTTTTTGGAGAAGAAAAAACAAAGCAAAAAACACGAATGACAGAAACGCCTTTGGTGCCTAAGGCCCACCAAACCTAGAACCAGTATTTTCAGCTCCCTTTCTATCTCAGTGAATGATTAGCTCAGGATTTCCCTGATTATGATCTTACTCTTCCATTTTGTCAACAGAAATGTAGACTTTTTTTTTCATCTTAAATTCAAATTTCTAAAACCCATTATCCTTTCACCTGGGCATTCCAACAGGTTAATCAGTGGTAGAGCTGAGATGATCATCAACTCATCAGACAGTTGCACAGTCTCAGTTAATTCAGTTCAAGTCAATTAATTCTTACTGGAGTGAGGTAGCAGCAGGTGGCGATGGAAAAAAGAACTCCCAACCAGCTCATCACGGGTCTTGATTCGACAGGATGCCCATGAGCTTCCTTTCTCATACTTAGTGTTGACTGCATGTAAGCCACATTATTTTCCTATTAAGCATGATGGATTATGCGATTCTCAGGAAAATATTTGAGTTGTGTAATGACCACAGGCAGAAAATGCTTTCTTTATCTGGAACCATTCAAAAGCAAACTTGGCTTCAATTGTCTATTTCAGGCTGTAGAATTAAAAAATAAATAAATAAAAAGGAAGCAGAGTCTAATATTGTGTTTTGGATTAATCCTAATTGATCCCGTAGAATTTAGAGCCACAGTCTAGAAAGGTTAACGTTAAAGTAGAAAGCTCCTTAAAAATAGATGACTTTTCTATTGACTACTGTGATGACAGTGACGTCTCAGGGCGTAATAGCCTTTTTATCCAGAAAGATCCCCAAATTGAATGTGAGGATGGAAGAGAGCCTTAGATCATTATCACTCCTTACATCTCAGGTCTTGCAGGTGATGTGTAGCACTTTTTGCCAGCACACCAGAATAGCTTTAAGCATTTAATAGATTACCATGTCATCCAGACACAGGGAAGATTATTTTATAGCCACCCACTGGGAAATGCTTCCTGGCTGAAGACGAATCCATGCTAACATTAACTGGGTAAATTTTTGAAGCATTTTGCTCTTCATTGATAATTACGTGTTTGCCTAAGTAAATTTAGTGAAGAATGTTTCAGATTTCAAGGTGGGACCCATCTGTAGTTTGAAAAATTGAGAGAAATAAACATGCCAGTTTTTTACCATGGCTGAATTCATTTACATTTTAATGTAGCCAAATTTTAATTTTGATCAAATGTATTTCATGTGGATGATGTTGTAAGTATCAGATACTTGAATGATAGAATACTATTTGAAGATGTCATCCAACAATCCCTGCTAAGAATGTTAGAAGATTATAAAAGAGACAACAAATATAGTGCAAGCATGGACCATGATGTATCCCATCCATTTCCTGGCTAGTACAGAACCAGGCCTGCCAAAGACACTGGCCAAGAAGCTCAGGGGTGGTAGTGATGCCAGGGCTACGACTCTGAGCTTCCCAGTTTATGATTCCATACATCCTATGGGGATATAGAAGGGAGACTCAGATGACTGAAGGCAATAACGCCATTCCTTTGGATCATAAACTTTTCCTTAACAAGCTATGGATTGAAGCTAAATGCCTAAGAGTTGATAGGACAATACAAACCTTTGGGTGAGGCCACACAATGTGTAATCCTGTACACGATTAATTTGAAGGGTTTCTTAATGTTGTAGAAGGACGCTTTAAACCTGAACAGACATCATGAAGAATCCTCTTCATGATTCAAGATTTTTTTTAAAGGCAAATCTGCTAAAAAAAAATCTGATTAATATTCTGCATTGTAACTTACATAATCCATATTCAATCTGTTAATGAGCTCCTGATTGTCACAGTGTTCCCTGTGTGGACCTGAAGGTGAATAAAAAAACAAAGGTAATGAAAGCTCCAGTTAATATCCAAATACTATAGAAAGGTCATTCAAGAAGTAATCAATACTTGATACATGTCTATATGTTTGCTGTGTATCACATGTAAGCATAATACGTATTTTCTAAATATTGATTATTGATATTGTGCCTAGCTTGCAGTAAGGTTCAAATATATGAATATATTATAGGTATGTATTGTTTCTCCCATGATATCAGCATGCCTTTTCAAGTACTATGATTATTATAACTACCAGAATGACATTCAGAAGAAAGGGGGCATTGGCTAAAAAAGTAATATAGTCATATTTTAGCCCATACTTTTGCCACGTTGATCTATCTTTAAATGATAGGGTTTGGCTTTCAGATGAATTTCAAACACAGTCACATATTATCAAGAAAGACATATAAAGACTACCCCAATCAACCATCCTCTCTAGGAATGCCATTATTTAAACATTAACATCTTAGATTGTGATTTTAGACTTCCTTCATTTATACATGTAGTTCTTACCTATTCTATTTTATATATGTAACTTCTTGCATAAAATCTCTACAAAATAACAAATATTTCTTTACTCAATAAATTATTAATTGAACTTTTAGGATGTATCTTTCATCCTTGGAAAGATACATAGAAGAAAATCATTTCATTGTTTTTAGCAACAGCTACAGCCAAATCACAAACCTTGTTTGCAGCGATCATTCCCCAGCATAGAAATGAGCAAACATCAAATTCTGCCAAATATTTACTAGGGACTTTGTTTACAGTGAGTCATTTTGGAAAAATAGATGTAGTCAAAATTCATATGCTCCACAAGAGCCATTCTGAGACAGCTTTCTTGACTTGAATATGCTCAGACCCTTGTTATCCTGTTTCTGCCCAGGAGGAAGAGCACGGGAACAACTTTGGAGAAAAACAAATGTGCTTCTATGTGCACAGCCTGGGGATAGGACAGCAGCATTACTATCCAGGAAAACAAGTCAGGCCTTTTCATTTGCATATTGAATGTCAGCTTTGCCATCTGGCCTTTTTCCCTCCTGTTCAGACACACAAACATCTATGGTTCGTCGAGGATATTGCATTGGTCTTTACTTGATTTATTATTTACTTGAATTATTATCAAGATTCCAAATATATTCTAACATTTATTTTGGTTTTTCTACCAGATAAAATGACTTGATAAATGACCCTAGGCCATCTTGGAGGTATCCACCTGGCACATTACATCACGGTGTGCTCATTTGTGGTTCTAGGATAAGTTATGTGAATGTACACACACACAAACACACACACACACACAGACACACACACAAAAGTGTTTATAATGCTATATAATCATATAATTTCACTGTAGGTCTAGCTGTTCATGAGTTTGGAGGCTTCAGGAGACTTTCCTTAAACAGAAAGAATAGTAGTCTTGATACATACTTATTTAGTGACTTTCATACTTACTGGGAGTTTGAGCTCACATCTACTGGATTCCTTTTATGGTATAGCAGGAGAACGTAGCTTTTCATTGGAGCTTTTGTACAGAAATTAGAGATGTAGCATGTGAATTTAAACATTTATAGACTTAATAGTCTTAAATAAACAGTTATACAGGCCAGATGTCCTATGGTGGAAGAACTCTTCTTTCAATGATGTTTTTGTTTGGAGATTATTAATCCATATATTTAGATATGAGAAGCAGGGGGGGAAAGAGAGAGAGAGAGAGAGAGAGAGAGAGAGAGAGAGAGAGAGAAGAGAATGAGAATCTGAATGAGTCAGTACAGGCA
Source organism: Peromyscus nudipes (assembly GCA_902168325.1). Lineage (NCBI taxonomy): Eukaryota > Metazoa > Chordata > Mammalia > Rodentia > Cricetidae > Peromyscus > Peromyscus nudipes. The sequence continues at coordinate 31,844 of CABHPH010172521.1, forward strand.
AAGTAAACACTACTTGAATCTCTTTCCTATTGGATACGTTTTTCAAAGTTACTCTCACATATGAATGAAAATCATTTTCCACTCTTACATTTAACAAAATAGTCTACCATATGTGTCTCCTATAATGTACTTATTAAGCAGGAATGTGTATATGTATATATGTTTGCACATATATATAAATATGCATATATATATATATGTAGTTCTGATTTCTCTTTAAGGAACAGATTGGTTAACTTAGTAGTCTTTATTGAATCTAGGAAGAATTACTTGCTCAGCAATTGAAGGCCTTAATTAATTAGAGAGTAATTTGTATTATCAGTTATCTATTTGTGCTATCTATTGATTGAAGGAAATAGAGGAAGCATCTTACAAATGTCAATACCTAGGAAGTGTAGAGCCTACAGAAGCCATGATAAAAACAACGTATCTCCAACTAATTTGGTAAGGAGTGCAGCATGCCAAGAGACTATGGCTATGTATTAGGACAGTACACATTCCTCACTTCTCACATTAACATGGTATGACAAGTGTTTCATATAGACAAGCAAACCTGGCTTTTCTCTCCTGTCTGTATGACAAAGAGGAGGAGTGAATTACTTGGCTGATGAATTTAGGAGGAGGGATTCAAGAGGCTCAGCCTAGCCCATCACTTTCCTTCTAGATTCCCCAGCTGAAGATGATACATGATGAGCCTTTCATCATCCCTGTAAAAGGCTCTTTGGTACCTCTAAGTAATGTATTCTGGAGACATAATTTGCCTTTGGATAAATCCTTTAGAATTAGGATTGGGCTGTTTGCTGTATGTGGTGTGACTATCTTAAATTCTCTCGAATGTGAAAGGCATAAGAAAGGCGACATTGCTGAACCTCTGCAACTTATGTGGTCCAGAAGGCATAGTGTTCTTTCTAGTGTAGAAGAGCCTAGGGTGCAGCAGTTGAATACAGGTATAAATGGAGCTGAAAGTAATTCTTTTCCCTATGTATAGAAAGACCTTAGAATCAATTCATGGACTGCAAGGGTTCACTTTGAAGTCATTTAGGGAAAAATATAAACTCTCCAGAAATTATGCCAGAAAAAAATTGGTTCTGTGGGAATATCCTAATGGAGGAAAAATGGAGAATGGCTCATCTCTTGCTTGACCACTAACTTAATGTTGAATACTGACAGTTAAAGACAAACAAACAAACAAACAAACAAAAAACCTGAAGCCATGTATACTACTCCATACCTGGAATCCTAGGCCTTTGTAACCCGAAGCAGAAGGATCCTTGGTTTGGGACTGTACAGGGCTACATAGTGAGATCCTGTCTTGGGCTGGGGATAGTTGAGAGAAAGATGGAGAAGGGAGGAAGTTAGTAGGGATTAGAAAGAGGTAATATTTGTAGAGTTATGCAATCTTTATCCCTCCCCTGCCCTTTTCCCCCATAAATTCCAATTATAGATTCTCATGTATTGATTTATGGCTTTGGAAGAAGCAGTTGAGAATGCATACTAAAGCCCACTCTATTCTTTTCCTTTTTTTTTAATTAGTCCTTAATGAGAAGGGGTGAATTTAGTTCTTAGTAATCCATTCGGTCCAACACTGTTCCCTGTGCCTAAGGCTTGAACATATCCAGTTTTACCAATAATAGGTGATTAATTTTGTTTAATGGAAAGGGATAAATGTTATAAAGCTCATTTATTGGCAGATTCAAAGTTATATTCCCCTGATGATTCTCCCATAAATTCTTTTATATTTTCATCTTTGTTTCTTCTGTATCTGTTTCATAGTCAGTTTCAATCTTAGGGAGAGATGAAAGTAGGCCATTCTTACTATTTTATAAAGCCTTAAGCATAGGCCATGGGATGAGAAGGCTAGAGCTAGGAACATGGTAATCAGTTCCAGTATGTACTGTAACTCTGGTATTGAGTACGATCATAAAAATAGGAGGTCTACTGCGTGGTCAAAGATTCTGGCTTCTTAGTAGCTGCACAACACAGTCTCCTCTAAGCAGTTCCTAAAGTGAGTGCCCCCTGGGACACCTGAACTTTGACACTAAGCATGTCTAGGAACTTTAGGAAAATATGGTGTAATTTTTTCATGTGTTTACTGTCCTTTGACAAATCCATCTGCAGGTCCTCTGCCTTTGGGGAAAATGAGCACCTCCTTCCACTGACCCTGTGGCTTGCTTCAGCTAATAGAATATCAATGAAAGTGAAGGTGGGCACAACTGGGTCTCAAGGAGCCATCTCACAAATCCGCCACAGATGCTTTCCCTTCCTCTGAGTGCCTGCACACCAAATGCAGGAAGGCCGCTTCTGCAGTGTGGAATGCAGATAGAAAGGATGAGAAATAAGTCTTGCTATGACATTGCCTTAGCACAAGAAGACTAAACGACATTGGGCAGTGTTCATTCACGCACTAATTTGCCATCTTTCATCATATCCATATCAATATCTTCTTTTACTGTTTGTAAAATGTGTGATAATTGTTCTGTTTCTTTGCTTCCTTTAGTCCTTTCATCACGTGGCTTTTCTGCTCATCTGTATTTGTCTACTTAATATTCTCAATCCAAATGTCTCTACCAGGAGTCTGGTTACATCCTGAGTTTAACAAAACAAAATGTCCATTCTTCCAGTTTGACTGGATTGGTGGAGGAGGAGGGTAGGAAGTTTGTATCTACCTTGATTTTGTTGTTGTTGTTGTTGTTGTTTTTCTTTAATGTCCGTGAGAATGTTTTGACATTGAGTTTCAGAAAAAGGCTTTGCTTATAAACATTCTGTGGTCTTTTAGCATTGTCATACCCCAGGAGACAAGCAGGATGTGTGTGAGATTTATATAGCTGACAGCGATTTCTATGTACCCTGTGCACTACATTTATATTTGGAGCTTAAATCATTGAGTGATTATTTTCTGAAGGAATTTCGTCTTTCTTGGGGGAGGTTGAAAATCATGTCTACTGGATGATTTATTAAGTGAATAAGTAAGCGAAAATGAACAGACTGGTGCTGATGCTTTCCATAGGCAGCAAATTATGAATAATGATTCTTCCATGCTTGAACTCGCTTGCAGTGATTCTGAAAATAATTCTAGTTCTCTCAAGTTGTTTCAGCCAAATGGATTAGTAGAGGAAGGAGGAGCTCCACGCCCAGCAGGTTGGACCTGAGGCACTTTGTTGGGGGTATCATGAAAGTTTATTAAAAATCTGGGCTTGTCTGTCTGTAGGTGCCCTGTGTTCATCACGGTCACAAGCACCTGGCACCATCTGTGCGGGAAAGGTTGGGAAATATTTAGTATGGTATAGTAAATAAACAGAATATGAATTTCAAAAACTTTCCCCGGTCCATCTTAAAATGTCAAAGGGTTTATGATGAAACAGAAGAAGCGCTGAGAAGCCTGAGATGCCTAATTCTCCACCTTTATAAGTGCTCACACTCAGTTCCCCGAGAGAAAAGCTGAATGCCAATTTTCTTTCAAGGCAGCCTTTTCGATATATTACCTATAACTAAATGCTATTTGCCTTTATGAGGTCAGAAAAACTTCAAATATGAGAATTTCATATTATGTAAGCGAATAACTTCCAAACTGAATTCTAACTGTGCTCCACTACAAAGTACCCATCCAGAAATGTATATCAGTTTCAATATATAGGACTCTTAATTTATTGGTTTATAATATATCGCAATTTCCATGAAATTGATAGACATTCCACCTATCATCCATATTTTATGATAAACACTTTTGTTCCTGAGTACCACAAACTTACAATTGCATTTTATTTGGTGAGATGCTCTAGTTTATTAAACATTTTGATGTCAAACACAATTTACTTCCCTAATTTTATTATTTTTTAATACTAACAAAATTTGCTTCTCCATTTTAGTTGCTGTCGGTGGTAGTGCTGGCCATGCATAGGATTTTGGTTGTTTAGCTCTGATAGATTAAATTACTTTGATATGACATAGAAAATGACCTTGTAAGATTTCCCACATTTATATTTTAAAGATGTTACAGTTTCCTGTTGCAAATCTCTATACAGCTTCTCAGGCTATTTCTGCTTCCTAAAGTGTGAATTTAAAATATTGTTGTAGTTAGTTTATCGGTGATGTCTAATTTTTTTTTGCATTGGCTAAATACCTTTTTTTTTTTTTTTTGGTTTTTCCGAGACAGGGTTTCTCTGTGCAGTTTTGTGCCTTTCCTAGAACTCACTTTGTAGACCAGGCTGGCCTCGAACTCACAGAGATCCACCTGGCTCTGCCTCCCGAGTGCTGGGATTAAAGGCGTGCGCCACCGCCGCCCGGCGGCTAAATACCTTTTAATCTTCCTAGATTAATATATACACAACTATCATTGCTTAGAATCTAGTCTTTAATTTTTCCTTATATTAGTAATTTGCTACAGAAGTACTGGATGATGTGAGGAAGGTTGAAGACAAGGGAAGCCACTGTGTGTAAGGAGCAAAGGTACTCCAGGAGAACATCCCTGGGAGACAGGTTTGTCGGACTAGCCCAGACTTGACATCATCTCTGAGATGTAGAGATACAGGCACAGCATGGTGATGCAGCTGGACCCTCAGCCTGATAGCTCTTGTCCCCTGGCTCTCTAACACTCTGAGTTTCTATCTGATGGAAGCTTATGGTAGAAAAGAAAATAAGTTTCTTTCTGTTCTGATAACATTACCCAGAAGTTCTCAAAAGAGATAGACTTACAATTACCTTACACAGAAGAATAATTATCAGGCACCTGAGAAAGGCTTACTGCTCAGCATGGCAGATACATTAGAAAACAACTTGCCCCACAAGGAGGTATGGAGGTGTATCCCTAGCTAAACATGCCAGTCCTCAACACCAGCAGTGGAGAAAGTTAAGAAAACAGTGGCTCTATTGACATGAAGGTTTCAGGTTTCAGGTTTCCTTCAAACTCACCTATGTGGGGACACACAAGGAAATAAACTCAGGTTCCAGGCTCCAAAGAACACTGTGGGGTTGGGAATGGTGGATAAGGTGTTTGAGATTTGCTTGGACAATAAGTGAGATTTTTAATCTTAAAAACACAAAAGGGTCCTCCTGGTTGTCTTTAGGTTTCTATTGCCATGACAACACACAGTGAACAAAGGCAACTTGGGAAGACAGGGTTTATTTAGTGTTACAGCACTTGTAGCACAGGAAGTTGGGGCAGGAATTTAAGACAGGAACTGAAGTAGAGAGTATGAAGGAGTGCTGTTTATTGGCTTGCTCCCCCTAACTTGCTCTCCCTGTTTTTTTACATCCTGGACCACCTTCCCAAGGATGCCCACAGTGAGCTGGGCCCTCCTACATCAAATAATCAAGAAAATGTCTACAGACTTGCCTACAGGACAACCCTATGGAGTCATTTTCTTGATTGATTCTTTTTTCACAGATGATCCTAGCTTGTGTCAAGTAGAAATAAAAACAAAACAAGACAAAGCAAACAACTACAATAAAATGTCAGCACACTGGGCATGGTGGCACAAGCTCTGGAGCAGGAAGCAGGCAGATCTTTGTAAGTTCAAGGTCAGGCTGGTCCAGATAGTGAGACTTTACCCTGTGATAATAAAAAAAAAATACACAGAAATGTCAAACGGAATATATTTTACATTGTCAACTCACATATATTTTCACTTTGTCATCGATTCCACCCCCCCAAAATTTTTCTGGCCTTTGAATCTCTAGAGATGTCTCAAAAATATTTTAAGTTATTCTTTTATTCATCTGGAAGATTCAAAAGACTTTATTCAAATTTTTAAATTAGCCCAATATCAGCATTTTTATACTAATTTAAACTGGTTATGGTAAAATGTACCATACTTATAAAAATTTAGTAAATGTGTATGGTAATAACACAATTAGCCAGGTAGTCAAAACCAGGGTTAAGATAAAGATTGTCAAGAGCCTTTGGAAGAATGTCATCATGCCCCTTAATTGTCTGCACCCTGCAAGCTCTCCACCTACATATCCATTCTTCAGGACTCTGTGCAGCAGTCCCCTGCTTATATTAGACACAGTTTTGATCATCTGTCCATGCACACCTCAAAACATGTAGGGTACTGATGCTTCTTTGATTTGCTTCTGCAGCAATATCATGCTTTAGTTATTTGTCCACCTGGTTAACAAGTTATTGTGCAGTTATAGCCTTTGTGGGAAAATGAAGGAATAAACATCTTTTCATGTGTCAGGTGTGGCATTCCTGGAAGAAGAGTGGGTGGGCCTGCATGTGGCCAGCTTCACTTGGAAATTTTTCCAGTGTTTGTGTCTATGGATGATAGCATGACCATACATGATTGAGTTTGATTTTGAAATTGCTCCATCTGTGCTGTTTTAATTTTTCAAGTGTTCCTGGATCATAGGGATGTAAAATGGTACCTAATTTTTACTATCTCTCAATTTAACTTAAATAATTTTATAACAAATGAAGTACACTCTATTTTTATATTGTTATAGTTCATTCTTACTCCTTCATTTTATTATTTGTTTCCACTTCTTTGGGAAGATTTGGAGTTTTTGAGTTATTACTTTGAAAAAATCTATTTATCATGAGGTTTTTATTTTTTATTTTTTGAACATTTTATTTTATTTATTTTCATTTTATATACCAACCACAGTTCCCCCTTTTCCCTCCTCCCACTCCCCAGTGTTCCCCGCCCTGACTCACACCCCGTTCCCTCCTCTGACAAGGTAAGACCTCCCATGAGGGGTCAGCAGAGCCAGCCTGGTACATTCAGTTGAGGCAGGTCCAAGCCCCTCTCCCTGCATCAAGGCTATGCAAGGTGTCCCACCATAGGTAGTGGGTTCCAAAACACCAACTCATGCACCAGGGATGGATCCTGAGCCTACTGCCAGGGGGCCCCTTAAACAGATCAAACTACACAACTCTCTCCCATATGCAGGGGCCCTAATCCAGTGCCATAGAGGCTCCACAGCTGTTGACCTAAAGTTCATGAGTTCCCACTAGTTTATTGCTCCAGTTGCCAGCCAGCAGGGAACAATCCTGAAGGCAGGCTTTCCCACCAGCCCCCACCATTGGACCCTGTAATCTCCAAAACCCACTTCCTACCCCAAACCCAACCATCCCCCTGCAACCTCACTATGAATTTTTTAGTCAGATCTCCAATGCCTTTCTTGGTCTAAAGCCTACCCTTTAAAATTGTTTTATCATAACAAAGGATGCTTATGAATGTTCATTACTCTTGCACATTAAGAAAACTTTCTTAACATCTGGCTAAGAAAATGTAAGTTCTATTGTTTCCTGAAAGTTTTGTGTTTCTAAAATTTAAATATTTATTCCATTTAACATTCTTGTTTATAGTGGGATGAGAGAAAAATAAGTATTTTGAATGATAAACTATGATAAACCATTATTGAAGAACAAGTATATGCTGTATCCTTTCTCTTTGGATTTGGAGGGCCAAGTCAGTTGTAACTTGTATATGCATATGTACATGGTAAATGCTGAGCACCACTATGTTTATCGTAAGTCTTGGTACCTATTAGAACAGAACAACTTATTTCGTGTAAAATTAAAATTGCCTTATTATTCCTGTGAATAATATCCTGTTTGGAATTGTTTTGGAGGCACATATACACATCAGAAAAATATTTACTACTTTATTATATTTGGTCTTTCTGTTCTATTGAATGGTAATTTTTTGATTCTTTAAAAATCTTATATTATTTTTCACATTTCCCCCTTAAATATTTACTGTAACAGCACACTTTTTAAGGGTTTTGTATCATCTTCCTCTTTTAACTTTATATTTTTATATTTTAAAAAGCTTTATTACCAACATTTTCAAATAAAAGTACAACATTCCAATTTTAAAAAGCATTTTTCTGTCTGTAGATCCCAAAGATCTGTCCCTGCCATTGCTTCTTCATTGTCACTTCTGTGTCAGACACCAAAGGTGCCCTTTCCTCCCTTCAACCCATCCCATGCACCCCCTACTCGCTCTTAAATTAATGGCCTCTTTTTCTCTGATTATTGTTACATGTGTATGTATATAAATATACATACATGCACCACATACACACACACACACACACACACACACACACGCACGCGCACACACACACACACACACACACACACACACACAAATATATATTCATGATGGTATGCTAAGTATAAGTATGGCTATGTTAGAAATTTACCACTGTGCCCATAGTTTATATATGGATTGTATATCTGGCTTCTAATTTATTTAATGGTCTGTCTGTGATGATGAGATTGATAGCTAAGCAGTTTCTGAATGTATGTATCTTTCCGTTCTATTGATATAATGATCCAGATTGATAGATATTTGGCTTTTTTCAGTTTGGCTAATTAGAGAAAATGACATTCTGAATCGACCGTTTAAAAATTTATGGTACACAAATGTATGTGTTCCTGTGGATAAATGAGTAAAAATGTGGCAACACAAATTATGCATATTTCAGATTTTGTAGGTTTTGCCTTATTTTCAGAGTGGTTAAGGATTTTACACTGTCATAGTAATTTATGAAAGTTTCATTTGTACCTTGCTCTTGGTATAGTTGAGCTTTTTATTTTTATCTATTTTTTTATCTATTTAACTTGTTTTTATTATTTTTATTTAATGAGAATAAATACCTTTACATCTACCTATTGGCAATTTAATGTCTATTTGTAAAATGACACATTTCCTTTCAACAAGAACTGGATTACTAATCATTTCCTCCTGGCATGTGGAGGCCTTTTGAAAATGGTGTATGTTCTTTAGCCTACGTTATATAAGGATTCTCTGCCACTTAGTGATTTTCCTTTTCTCATTGTTAATAACTGTATATTTGGGGGACGGAAGTCTTTAATTATTTGCTTATTTGTGTACATCTTTATCAGGATCTTCTTAGGGGACTTATGAAAATTATCTCAGATATATATTCTATCTTTTGTTCAAGGCTTCATGTTTTCCATAGCTTAGTTTTACCACCTGACAACATACATAATTATGGTAATTGTGTCATCTAATTTACCAATTCTCTCTTTAGCTGTATTTCATCAGTTCTTGATGGTTTATGACAAGCTTCTGGTATCTAGCAGTTAAATGTACAGAAATTTTTATGTTCTTTATAATCACTATAATTATTACTTATACTTTCTGTGTCCTAGCTCTAAAAATTATCTAAAAATTATCTAAAAATTTGCATTAATTACAAGATACATACTCTTTTTTAGTGATACAGTTTTAAAATTATTTATTTATTATTTATTTATTCATTTTACATCCGACCACAGCCTCCTCTCCCTCCTCTCCTCCCATTCCCACTCCCTTCCCCCTCCTCCCCTCTCAATCCAGCCCTCCTCCTTAATTCTCACAAAGGGGCGGGGCTTCCATTGGCTTCAGCAAAGCATGGCACATCAAGCAGCCATAAGACTAAGAACCTCCCCCTGTATTCAGGCTGGGCAAGGCAATCCAGCATGAAGAGTAGGTCCCCAAGAGCCAGTCAAAGCACCAGGGACAGCCCCTTTTCCCAGTGCCAGGAGTCTTACACATAGACCAAGCTCCACAATTGTCATATATGCAGAGGGCCTAAGTCAGTCCCATGCAGACTCCCTGGTTGTTGCTTCAGACTCTGAATTCCCACGAGCCAGGCTAGCTGTTCCTGTGAGTTTTCCTGTAATGTCCGTGACCCCGTCTCCTATAATCCCTAAGACATAGTCTTTCTTCTAATTTTTGTATATGACCTATACAGTAGGCAAGTAATATGTTTTATTTTTCAGTTTTTAGACAAAAAATAGATTTTTTCCTAAAATTTTTTTCTGATGAAAATATTGAAGATTAAAATACAAGTTGTATTCCTACAGAGAAAATTTGCCTTTTGTGTATACAGTTACTTGTCTACACCATCAACTAGAGATTTCTTTTAATGAAGTTATTGGATATTCTTATATTTTACTATAAATAATCATAAAGGTTCATGTGTTAAAGGCATGGTTGTCAAGTGAGGGGTGTTGAGGGCCAACTGGATAATAGAAACCCTTAATTCATTGATGAGTTTGTACATCACTAAATTCCCATTTGAATGTTCTACTAGAATGTAGGGCCTGGATAGAAAAAAACATGTTATTGGGAGCATGTCCTCAGAGGTTGTATTAATTAGGAATCTTTAAAAGAGTAGAATTACAGAATGTACATATGTGATAAAATTAGACTCACTAGACTCTTAACATGACCCAGGCTGAATAATCAACAGTGACCAACTGTATTCTGGGAAGGATGAGTACCAAATAGGTTCCTAGTTCACAAATCTGGATGCCTCATCACTGTTACTATGGTGCTAATGGCCTAAAAAAAAGTCTTAGAGAGTCACTAATCTTCACATAGTATGAATAATAACTACAACAGGAATAGTAATCACAAGCAGGAAGAAGGAATGTACTTACTAGCAGGAAGTGGAGTCAGGAAGGCAAGCAGCTTTGCTCTTTCCTTGGATGTCATTGTGTCTGCATCACCCCACACAAGATGCTGGCCCATGCTGGGGTCTTCTCTCTGCAGTTCATCTTTCCTGGAAATGCCCTCCCAGTCCCTCTCTCAAAGCAGTGTCTTTTAGTAGATTTCAGACCTCATCAAGTGGACAATCAAGATTAGCCATCACAGAAGGTCTATGTCCTGTCCTCAGCCCCTCTAGTCTCTCTGTGCTTCCTGACTGCTTTGTTCCAGTGTGCCTTCTCTCCCAAAAGTCTCTGCTCCATCCATGGCACATAACATGGAGCCAAGAGATCTTGCAATGAAATTTCTGAAATCTAACATTAAAATAAATCCTTCCTTTCTTGTTTATTCAAGTATCTTTTTATGCAACAAAATGTGACTACCAGATATAGATAAATTGTATTGTCAACACAATGACTTTTTAAAAATAGTTTTCTCTAATGACAGTTAACCCCATTCCTTGCATCTGGGTGTAATATTTCCTCACTGGCTATGTTTCTGTAGTAGGTTAAGAGTTGTTTCCACTTCACTCAAGATGTCACTCCTGGATCCAGGTTTATGTGAACCTTTCACAACAGCTGCTGTTGTGCATTAGCCCACACTTTACCTTCCAACCCACAAAGTTACATGTTAGAAAGTAGCAAGGAAAGAAATTTTGAAGAATTTAGTCCTTAGCACTTCACAGAGTAGGGCTTACATCTAGGGTAAGATTCAGATATCACTGGGATGAAGATTATTCCTTTACACTAACTAAGTGACTGTTAGATTGTTTGAATTTGGTCTCTGCATTTATCTTCAATTTTTACCTGATCAGCAAGGTAGTCTTAGTAATATCTTATGGTTACTTCCTTCCTGCTTTATAAGTATTATTTACTACTATCTTATAATCACCACTAAATTGGTTACCCAGGGTATCTGTCTACCAGACAGCTAGGGATATAAACCTACTTGCCTTGACAACAAAAATTTGTACATACCAAAATAGGTTTGTTTAATTCTAGTTGTTTGTAGAAAGTTATTTTCTGTAGTTTAATGTCCACAAATGAACTTCTAAGAAACTTGAACTGTATTGAGGGTCCACAAGAAGAAAGAAAAGAATTAGTCCATATTCTCTGACATATTTCATAGTTTCAGGCAGTCTCTTAGTATGTTGCAGAGGGAAAATAATCCAAATTCACTCCTAGTAAAGAATGCATTGTGACTTGGGATTATTTTTCATTGAGTGTTATTTAAATTTGCTGAATATCTTATAATTTAGTCAGTTATTTTATTAGAGTATTTCAGCATTATTTATTTAGAACATTTTAAGGATGAGACTGTACTTCTTATCACTAATTTAAATGTTATCTCACATTTTTTGTAGTTTTGAACTACATTTTGACATAAGAGCTTATTTTGAATACATTTTGTTTATTAACTAGAAAATGTGCCTATTATTGCCAAATATTTGGTATTAGTTGAAACCCTTGTTTTTTTTTTTCCCGATTATCTTCTTTCCATTGTCCTCTTGCTTTCAGACCACACAAAAAAAGCATTGATAGTTATTAGAAATAAATCAAGTGGCAAGGCAAATGTATTAGTTACTTTTGCATTGCTCTGACAAAAAGCTACAGGGAAGAGTAGATTTATTTTGATTGCCTAATCAGAGGTGATACAGCTCATCATTCAGGGAAAGCACGGCAGCAAGAGTGTGTGGCCTCCTTGGCAGTCAGAGAGCAAAGTGATCACAATTTGTCAACCCACAGGAAACAGAAAGAAAAGAAATAGGGCCAGGCTGTATCTCCAGGCCCATCCCCAGGGATGTCCTTTATGGAGCAAGGCTGCACCTCCTAAAGATTCCATAAACGTCCCCCCAAAATACGGGTCACTACTTGGAGACCAAGTATATCCATCTATGAGTATCTGGAGGACATTGCTCATTCAACCAGAACAACAATGGGGTATGCAAGTTTGTAATCTAATACTTGGGAGTCTGAGGTGCACAATAACTGAGAGTGTGAGCCAGACTGAACTGCATAGCAAGGTTGGCGCTAGCCTGGAATACACAGAGAGATGCCTGGTTAAAAACTAATTCAAACAAAGAAGTGAGCCAACTGAAAAATCACCTGATAGGTAAAGCAGGATTAGTTTGAAAGATGAGGTAAATTAACTATTGTTACATAAGTCCATATTAGTTATAAATTTAATTGTATTAATTTTAACTGATGGACAAGAAGACGCAAATCTTCTATTAGAAGAATCCAAAATAAGCTACATAACTATCCCATCTTCAAAGAATAGGAGACTAGCTTCGCATTCCTTCTCCTGACACTTTAACAACTTGGTTCCACAGTGAGGGAAGGAGAGAGGGAGAGTAACTTTGGTGTGGAGAATTGGACCAAACTTGACTTGAGTGAACAGGTGATTGAGCTCAACTTCAGGCTTCAGGAGTCATCGTCACGTTGATAGCATTTACCTTTGATGTGAGGTTGTGAAAATGGCTCTTCACCTCTATTACGCTCTCTCTGAAACCCTAATCCCAGTCTAACCATCACAAAAACATCGGACAAATACCAATGAAGGGACAGCCTATAATTTACCTGACCAGTACATCTCAAAACTGTCAAAGCCATCATAAATAAGTAAACTTTAAGAAAGGATCACAGTCATGAGTGGACATGACAGCTAAATGTAATGTGGCATTCTAGATGGGATCTTGGAACACAAAAATAACAATAGGGAAAAAAAAAACCCCAAAAGACAAAAACAAAAACACTAATGATCTCTGAATAACGCTTGAGTTGAATGATAAAACGGGTCAATGCTAGGACTCTAAGTGACCTGTGATCTTTAAGCTCATTGTCATAGATCAATATGGGTTCATTAGTTTAATCAATGGTAACATGTCTGTGTAAGATGTGTTGACTACCTTTCTATTGCAGTGATAAAGGTAATCTGATTGCCAGGAGGAAAGAGCTATTTAGAGCTCTGATTTCAGAATTTTGAGCCCATGACGTATAGGCTTGGGCCCTTTGGAACAAAACAAAACAAAAAGTATTATAGAGCCAGTGGGGAGCAAAGCTATCACCCAGGGCTGTCATAAAGCTAAGAGGGTACGAAGGAGTTGTAGAACCAATATTCCTTAAAGGAACCAGTCTTGGTGACCTAATTGTCTCTAACCAGGCCTGACTTCCGGAGGTTTCAACCACAGCCCAACAATGCCGTTAGCTAGAACCAAACCTGCAACACAGGAATTTTTGAGACACAGTTGAGTTTCAAACTATGATATGGGGTCATATAAGAACTGTTTTTATTGCCTGTCCAGGTTTTCTATAAATCTAAAGTTTGTATAAAACTAATGAATAAACTGGAGAGCTTATAGAGGTGATCATGTTTACATCAATCTAATTATGAATACCTTCTCACTCAGACATTTTACCATTCAATGTGCTGTACATTTTATATATGCAAAACACCTTACATTATCAACAAGTATTTACAAGTCATTCTGGAGTCAAGCCATGAAAGCTGTTTGTGCAGTGTTTAACTTCTAGTACACGTGAACTCCTTTGGAAAAAAAAAGCAAGGTAATTGAAATTATAATTATTTTTCATCATTTATTATAACCTGTGATGGGAGCCAAGGCTCTAACTTAGCAGAAACATGAACTTTTATAAATATTGAATGATAATTAATCAAAACGAAATACTTTGCTCCAAGACATAAACTTTACTTCTTTGGAAAGTTAATTGGATTTAAAGTCATATTTTTGTAAGTTTGGGTAACTATTCATTAATACCAGGGGACATTCACAACTGTACAGCCTTGAGACCATTTAAGAAATGCAGATTGCACTGATTTAAATCTGTTCTTCAATCTTAGAAGGAGATCAACTGTCTTTGTCAAGGCTGCATGGTCACAAAACTCTGAAGCATTGTATTTTTTTCAGCACAGCTTAACCAGATGAGAAGTCAAGCCTTTTGACTTTGGGCCCCGAGTATGTCCTTCATAGGCTGAGAGAAAAATGAGCCCATTCTTTAACTTTAAATTTTCCTTTTGTTTTTCTGATATGCGGTCCTCTTATGTTACCTTGGCTACCCTGGAACTTGCTATGTAGTCCAGGCTTGTCTTGAATGTGTGGAGATCTTCTGCCTCTGCCTCCAAAGGGCTAGGAGGATAGCTGTACTCCACCAACTGTTGGCCAGGACCTGCCTAAAGCACTCTTGGGTTCTTTATGCATTTTGGAGATTAGCCCTCTGTCAGACGTGGGGTTGATAAAGATCTTTTCCCCTTCTGTAGGCTGCCATTTTGTCTTATTGACCATGTCCTTTGCCTTACAAGGCTTCTAAGTTTCAAGAGGTCCTATTTCTTAATTGTTGCCCTCAGTGTTTATGCTACTGGTGTTAGACTTAGGAAGTGGTCTCCTGTGCCCATGCATTCAAGGCTACTTCCCATTTTCTCTGTTCTATCAGGTTCAGTGTAACTGGATTTATGTTGAATCTTTGATCCACTTGGACTTGAGTTTTGTGCATGTCAATTGATATGGATCAATTTGCATTCTTCTGTATGTCCATATCCAGAAATGCAAATCAAAACGACTCTGAGATACCACTTTACACCTGTCAGAATGGCTAAGATAAAAAACACTGAAGACAGCTTATGTTGGAGAAGATGTGGAGAAAGGTAAACTCCTCTACTGCTAGTGGAAGTACAGTCTTGTACAGCCAGTCTGGAAGTCAGTCTGGTGGTTTGTCAGAGAATTGGGAATCAACCTACCTCAAGACCCAGCAGTATCACTTTTGGGCATATACCCAAAAGATACACAACCATAACAAGGACACATGCTCAACAATGTTCCTGGCAGCATTATTCTTAATAGTCAAAACCTGGAAACAACCTAGATGCCCCTCAACCAAAGAATGGATAAAAAAAAAGTGGTACATTTACACAATGGAGTATTACTCAGCAGTTTAAAAAAAAAATGGCATCATGTAATTTGTAGGCTAATGGATGGAACTAGAAAAAAAATCATCCTGAGTGAGGTAACCCAGACCCAGAAAGACAAACATGGAATGTATTCACTCGTAAGTGGATATTAGATGCAAAGCAAAGGATAACCAGGCTGCAATCCACAACTCCAGAGAGGTTAGGTAAAGAGGAGGACACTAAGCAGGTCATACATGGATCACCCCAGGAAGGGGAAATGACTAAGTCCTCCTGGGTCAACTACGAAGAGGGGTAGAGGGAAGGGGAGGAGGGAGTGAGGGCTTGAGGGATCCAGTAGGCTGAGTTGGAGGAGGGACAGAGAAGGAGAGGAATGAAAGA
>CABHPH010172522.1:803-24903 GCA_902168325.1 Peromyscus nudipes
GATTGATTCAGAAAAGCAGACAAAGAGATTTGCTTTCCCTAGTGACATAGGAAGTTTGCTAATTAGTCATAGATCAGAAGCGTTTGACAGGCAGAACTTTGCAGATAGCCTCTCTACCTCTGCCATTTCCTGAGGATAGTCAGAAGATCTTGTCCCCTGTGTTCCCACAGTCAGGGAAAAGGATGCTTCAAAGGCCATAGTCTCTGTTCTCTGTTATTTTTCAGTTTATGTGTATGGTTGTTTTGCCTGAATTTATATTTGAGTACTACTTGAGTGCTTGGTTTTCAAAGATGCCAGAAGTGGGTATTGGATCCCTGAAAGTGGGTTTATAGGCAGGTGTGAGCACTGTGGGTGCTGGGAATTGAACTTGAGTCCTGTGGAAGAGCAGGTGTGTTCTTAACCTCTGAACCATATATCCATTCCCCTGCTACAGTTGCTTAAGGGTAGGTTCAAGGACTATTAAAAACAAAAATGCACTGGAAGGAAGAAGTAAGGATTGAAATACTGTAATAGAAGGTAAAATTTATAGCCTGAATTTAACAGTGCAGAATCCCAGACCTTCAGAAGTTTTCAAATCAATGTCCTTGCATTTAGACCTAGTGTGCCTTCTCAAAGAAGTTAATTATGTCTCTGAGAAGAAAGACTTATCTCATCACAAACTGTATAACACTCTCCCTAACTTCTAGCTCTTCTGTCAGTTCTAATAGGAAGGAAACATTATTGTAACCTTCTAGTTAAATTAAAGCACATCTTTTAAATAATTAAACTTCCTTGAATATTTAAAAAAAACTTTTATTTTAGGAAACCAAGAACATTAAAAGCAATGAGAGCTGACAGAGAGGAGTCTTCCCATTAAGCCTGGCTTGTTCACATGTGATACAGAGGAGGTGGATTCCTGATCATGGGAGGGAGCCAAGAGCCTGTGCTGTGGAACACTCAAAGAAGAGGCTCCACGCCACAGAGGCGGACACTGGAGAAGATGGTCAAGAGTAATACAGCAAAGAAACAAGGGGCCAGGCTTGTACACACACAGTAGCATTTCTGTCTCCTAAAGACAATGTCCTCACTACATGCTCCTGACAAACTTTATGCCTTCCTGTAGGAAAAGAAACAAACAGGTGACTAAGGACAAGGAATTTCAGAACACATTGATGATTCAAACCGATTATAGGCTAACTCTGATTTTGTGAAATTCCCTTCAGTTCAAAAAGTGTGCATATGCCATAATTCATGCCATGTATTTGAGGTGTAAGTGTGGATTAAATATGAGTTTTCTATCCAGCTGCTCAGAGAAATCCAAAGAGTAAAAATAAAAATACCAAATTCATATTTTAATTGAATTTTCTTGAGATATTATTTGTTTTGAAACATTGTTACTTTATTTCATAGGTAATAGAACATTTTGTAAAATTCATAATTTGTTTTCCTCTGCTCCTTGATTGCAAGGTTGCTGTACGTTTCAGTCTCTAAATTTGTTGAAATTGTGGTGGTGATTTTTCTCATTACTCATCCCTTAATGAGGACAGATTTTCGAATCCTTCTGTGCTCTGTCTAGTGAGAAATAAATCTCCAAGGTGAGATAGACTGTCTCACTTGGAGACTGAGAAAGAGGGCTGGCTCAAATCCATAGCCAATGGGTGAATTGACATCTCCTACTCATTCATCATCTACTAGACACCACTGAATCAAACAACAATCATTCTTGGAGAAGGAACAAAAACTTTCAGGATGATCTTAGGTGGGTGCGAGTCCAGATATTCACACAGGGAGGATTTTATACAAGGGATTTGCTGTTTATAAAACCTTGGGGGAAATCACTTAAAGCAGCTGTCTTTATAGGAATTGGGAAGTGTAGGAATTAGAGGAATTTCTACAGATAATCTCAAAGATCCCCAGCTTCAGAACAGTATGCATAGGAGCCTGTCCAGAGAGTTTTTCAACTCTAACATTGCCTGTTTCCTGCTAATCTGCCTTCCACTGGAGGCTTAAAAAAAAAAAATCCCTTTCTGATTTACCTGCCCTATTTCATCTGGGAGACTTTCCTGGATACAGTCTAAGCCAGAACTCAAATATCAGAAAAGAAATTTCCAAGCTTCTAGACCTTGTAAGGCTTAAAAAAGTATGCATTTGAGTGAGTGTGTGTGTGTGTGTGTGTGTTTCAGAATTGAGAGCTGATAATCAATACACCATCTCCAGTGTATGACAGTGATTGTATAAATAAGTGCTAACATGTACTGAACTGCACATTTTTCTGCTTCCCTTTGCTAAGGGATCCAGATGTATTTTAATAGAATCTGCACAAAAGAGACATTAAGATTATCCTTGCCTTAAAGATCTAACATCAAGGCTTAGAAATATTTAGTAAATATATCAAAGCCTCTTTGCTATTAAATAGAGGGTTGCTGTGCAAACGTGGGTCTATTGTATTTCCATGATGGATATCTAATGGAATCCTGTCTTCTAGAGTTTGATCCACTTGTGGCATAGGAAAACACTTCTTTAATTCTGAATAATTAGATGCATTCTATAGTAATTCTCTAGGCATAAAGCAGGTACCAAAACTACAACTCCTCAGAAAGCTCATCAGTTTTCCAGATCTTCAGATCTTGCCATTTCACCTAGACATTGTTATTTCCTCAAGACTTTATCTGAGATTTTGGGTAATAGAAATTCCTCCAGGGTTTTGACAGTGCATTGAGAAATTTCAAGTTTCCAGTGATGTTGTTTCAACTTGGTAACATTTATGTGTGTATGTTTTCATAAATGTTATATCAGGCCTACAGCTGAGAGGCTTTCCTGGATCTCTTCAATAAAATATAATAAGTCCATCAGTAGAGATAAGCATTGTGTGCTTTGGAAAATGAAGGATCATGATCACACACACACACACACACACACACACACATACACAGAGGCATGCCAGTATTTCTTTTAAAAATACTCCATAACAATATCACAATAAGCAGCAGAAATAAGAAATATATATGGACATAGGGAAGTCAGCCACTACTTTTGAAATTAAATCTATCTACTAAGTTTTCATGCCTCCATATTGCATCCCTAATAGTTTGGTTCTCCCAAATCAAAACTTCATTCTATATATATTAATGTTGTACTCAAGGAACAAATAAGATAATTGAAAGAGAATAATCCCATACATTTATAAAAGATTTAAGAATTATGAGTTTCAGATATGTTACCTTATTTGATACATATAGCCAATTTGAAAAGGCAATAGGCTTTCTCTTATGTCCTTAGTGTCAAATAAAAATCTCCAAGTCAAAAGGATCAAATGTGAAATTGTGTCAAGAGGAAGCATAGCAGTATTTGCCCCCTGTGGAGTCAACATGGAGTGAACATGAAGCTCTTTGGGAGTCACATATTTTCCACTAATAGATACAGAACTGATATATATGATCTTGGGAACAACAGATCAATGATTATTCACTATCCATTAATTTGTTGAAAGACACTTAGACTATTTCCTTCTCCTGGCTATTGTGAATAGGGCAATAACAAACTGGTTTGTGTTGCCTGGCTATTCTTGGAGTGGGGCCTGCCCTAGCATGTGGTAGACCTACCAAGGGCCGCCTCATCAAAGAAAACTGACAGTAGCTCTTACAGCAGGTATCAAATACCAACAGTTCTTCAGTTAGTGGTGGGATTTCATTCCCACCTTCCCATCGCCATGCTGAGTTTTTGTGCCGGTCTTTTGTGAAGGTCTTCTTCATATTGTCACAATTGCTGGGAGTTCATATGTGCTTCTGCCCTCTCGTGTCTGGAAAGCACTATCTTCCTGATGTTGTTGACCACCTCTGGCTCTAAAAAGTTGTCCTCCCCCTCTTGTTCAAAGATCCCCGTGACTTGCAAAGAGGGGTGTGATTTGAATGTCCCACTTCAGGCTGAGGACTCCACGGTCTCTTATTCGCTGCGTGTGGGTTTCTGGATTAGCTACCAACTACTGCAAGGAAGAAACTTCTAATACAAAGCTTGATGTCCACGCCATGAGGTAAAATTCATACCCAGTGCTGTTAAAGAAACCAAGAACCTGTGACAAACAGTTCTCAATCTGTGGGTTGCAACCTCTCTGGGGGTTGATTGACCTTTTCACAGGGGTTGCATATCAGATACCCTGCATAATAGATGTTTACATTACACTTCATAACAGTAGCAAATTTCTAGTTATGGAGTAGCAATGAAATGATTTTAAGATTTGGGACCACCCCAACATAAGGAACTGTACTAAAGGGTTGCAGCATTAGAGAGGTTGAGAAACCCTGATGTAGATGATAGGCCCTAGGGAGAACACACTATTATTATGCTGCTGAATGGACATAGTGTTAAGATGACTCCCAGTGACTCATTATTATACTCACATGAGAGCATCTCTCAAGCCTTTTATCCTTTATAAAGTACTCAGAATCAAGTATTCTGTTGTAACAAGAGGAACTGGATGAAGATGGGGCATATCTACGGAGCAGGGTGGTGAGTTAATTCCGTTCCTGTCACTTATAGGCTGTAGCAGCTTATCTGTGTTCTGTTTGAGAATCTCATGCTGCAACACAGTCCTGCTAGGTTCACTTGCAGTATTTCCACCAAGGACATCAACATTTATTGCACAGAGAAACATGTAACCCATCAAATCACCATCACCTGCTCCTGTATGAAATCAAACGCATTTCTGAACACTTCACGATGTGAACGTGCTTTTTCCTCTCTGACCTCAAGTCCCAAATCACAGGGCAGCGGTAGCTGAAATGAGTTGGACATAAATTTAAGGTATAAAGTACCATCTGTTTCAAGCAGTTAGAAAAAAGATAATGGGAGAGACCGTTTCCCTGATAGATGGTTATCGGGAAACAGCATTTGGTTGAGAAATTGCTAAGACCTACCTGGGTCACTTACAGTCTACCCAGTATCCAATGACAAATGGAGATAAAAATACAGTGGAATTTGGGAAATGGTGTTATTTTCCTGCTCTGTAGGTTTTGCTCTGGAACTGAGGTCTGATACATTTCACAAGGAACGGACACCACATGACATGGCGAGGCTTCATTCATGACTGATCATCAAGTAAGAATGGCCAGTTAGAAATGCATCCAGCCCAGAACTCTCTCCTTTAATAGGATTGAATCAGCTTCCATGGTGGCTGCACTGGGTCTTAGTCCTGGGGCATCCATGTTTTAAGAGACATGTTTCTTAATGGGAACACAGGCAGAGGAAATAATGATGGGTGCCCAGTGCCCTACATTGTGCTGACATAAGCCACATTTAACCCTTCACTTCCCCATAGTTGAGCATTTTCTTTTCATCCCTCTTGGCTGTTGCTGCAATTTCAGAATTGTAGCAATGTAAGAGTGTAAGAAGATCTTACTTGTTTGTTTGTTTGTTCCCCTTGAGTTCATCCCCTCTGGTATTAAATTATGTGTGTCATTCTCTCTCCCTGAATTCCCCAGCCCTATCTGGCTTCCGTTTAAAATGCAGAGACCCAGAGTGAAAATGCCATTGCAGATCTCAAACATCAGACATGCAAAGGCTGGTTTTTTTTTTGTTGTTGTTGTTTTATTTTGGTTTGTTGTTTTTTTTTCTCTCTCCTCCTTTTTACATCCATAGCTCAAGTGATTCCTGCTCATCTGCTCCTGTCTTTTCTTGGCAATGTCCTCCTGATAAAATGTCCACTTTCTTCAAACTCTCATAGTTCCTGCTGCTCTGCTCCCCATTAACCATGCCTGCTTCTGCTTGTTTGTCTCCAGATGTATTCGTTAGCATTTTTCCAGTTGAATCTCATCCTCTTACTTCTTGCTCATACTGCTAACCTCTCCAGGGGCCCATATGCTTCCACAGCTCTTGTGCCAAAATCACAGAGTGTCTTAATACAAACCTTTCTTCAATGTCCTCACATCAGCCAAAAAAACACTCAGTGGGCTGCCAGCCCAATTTACAACCAGCTCTGTCCCAGCATTGTGAGATGAGCACCGGATTTGAAGTAGAACCTAAATGCCTCGTACCCTAATGGCTTCCCTCTGTGGCCTCAGTTTCCTCATTGTGCAGAATGATGAACTGTCATGCCTTTGCACAGTCAGAATATGGGATGGTGGCTCCTAAGTACCTTCCATGTTCTACGAAACATTGAAAACATCTTTCTGTCTTGTGGGAGAAAAAAGAAAACCTAAAATAATTGGTGAGCGCCAGAAGAAAAGGAAGCTGTGCTACATTCAAAAGAGACTCAATAGGAAAGAAAGGACTGTCTTGGAGTTTATATATATTATTAAGGAAAACAGTGGAAAAAGGGTAGTGACAGATAACTGGCATTTGAGTCACTGCATCCTATGATGTACCAGGTTGTCTTCAAGCCACAAGAGTTGCTCACATTGTGTGCATCACTTATCTACAAAGCCCAGAACTTGTTGCATCCTTACTTTCCTAGCCAATGTCTATTTGGCTTTCCAGACGTGTGTCCAGCAAGCATCACCTTATGCAGGGATAAGCCTTGACCTTCCCAGACTGAATGATGTACTCATGCTGTTGTTTTATCCCAAGCAACCATCTGCAGATGGTACAGTAATTTAAGTTCATCCACCTGCCTTCTTTGGATCTCTGCAAGACAAAGGCTCCTCCGTTCAGCCTACCTGTGCGTTTTCCATGTCCAAAATTTCATTCGTGACCCTAAATAAATGCCAAGGAAGCTATGTGAATGATTACAGAGCAGTGTGGTGTTATTTTGTTTCAACTTTTAACTAAGAGTGAGGGCAGAAGACTGGCTGACTGGTGCACATAGAACATTGGCTGCTGAAATAATCAAAATGCCCTCCACAATGGCTCTCTACCTATCCCTTAATCAGAAATGTCACTTTTACCAATAATAGAGGTAATCAGATATGCTTTCCCTGAATAACTTAAAAAAATGTATGTATGAATGTCTATGAAGAAACCTGGTAGCTGGGTAAAGCCTGTGGTTCCTCTAGCAATCTGTAGAAGGGAAGCCCAGACACAGAGAGTGGCGGCGGCAGGGATGGGGGGTGGGGGGGGCTGGAGAGGCTCAGGATTGGGCAGAGATTGTCTAATCTATAACACAAATCTAAGCTAATTTGTTCTTTGGAGCCTCACTATATCTTGGTCCTTTATTGGGAGAGTTCTTTTTCTGATCACCTCCGGGTAACATGCACTTCTTTGACTATCCTATACACACCTGCCATCAACTTCCTGGCCTCTTGTTTGCAAAGCATTAAAGTCATTTTGCATGCTGTACAGATGGTTTATGGAGTAAAAGTGCGTATGCATAATTCTGGTCAACTGAGTTTGATCCCCAGAATTCATGTAAAGGAGGAAAGAAGAGAATCAACTTCACAATGTTGTCCTCTCCTATACCTTTCCACTATGGCATGTATTCCCCAACACCTTCACACACACACACACACACACACACACACACACACACACACGTACATCTATACATAATAACCAACTATTTTTAAACTGTCATTCCGTTTGATTATTTGTAACTGGAGGTTGTCTTGCTTACTTACGTGCTTACCTAATTATTACTTTGTCTGCTCTACTTCCTCATACCTACATCTGAGTCCCACGAGGTCAGAGGTCAGCTTGGAATATTGACATATTCAGTAGGTATTTAAGGGCTAATTCATTTTTCACAGGGGAGCATTTTTACTTCATTTGCTTATTCTTCTAGTAATGATGAAGTTCTTAATACGCACAAGGTACTTGTATATTAGCTGAAGATATGCTTTAACATGAGAGAAGTTAGGGTGACCATAGTAGGAAGGGATTGTATTGATACTCAATGGTCTCTGATATCAGGAAATGGGACAAGAGCATAAGGTGCTGCATGAAATGTACTCTTTGAAGAGGTGGGGTTATAATGAGCACAGGAACAGCTCTCTGTACCTACAACCACTCCTTCCTTGCAGAATAAGATGACTAGTCGCATGTATGGTTCCATTTATTCACGTGCCACTTATTATCTAGACATAGGTATAATCTGTCTGAAGATGAATTGATGGAGGAGACCAGAAACTTAGACTATATATTCCTAACATCTTAAGCCTACCCGTCTTGAATTATTGGGTCATGAAGAACCAATTTACTACAATTGGCAGGATCAAGGTTTTAAATTACATAAATACAGCATGTAGCCATAAAATGAAGCACTAATTATTCTTTCCACATCTGTTACCTAAAAAGCCTTTGCCCCCTTTAGAGATTGGCAACATATAAATGAAATTTTGAAGTCAGTGGCTTGAGTAAGACACAGTATTGTGTTTTCAAAAGAAATCTTAAGGCAGGAGGCCATGCATATGAATGAAGAATATAAAAATCAGATTAGATGCACTTGAACTTGGGTAATGTTCCATTATCAGAAGCTTCTTAAACATCTGACGGGATTTATGCATGGGACTGACAATCAGGGGTTATCCAGATCAGTCAATGTACACAGGGCTCTTGTGAAGAAAATAAAGCAAAAGAATGGGCTCTGCATTCCCTGTAGTTTCATGGGAAATAAAAATGACCAAGGTCCTATGGAGATTATCACATTGTATGAAATTTCTCTAATTTTTTTAATCATACCTATCCACAAGCATGCAGGTATATGTATACAAGACCACACTTTTAAAAAAATGTGTAGATAAAATGCAAAAACATCTTTAATAGATTTTTTTAATGAAAAGACATTGCAGACAGAATCGTTTATAACTTGGTGGAATACTGAGTACTACCCACTTAGTGAGTGAATATTTTTTGAAACAACATCTTGCTATATCTTCATTCAGGCTGGCCTCATCCTCATAATCCCCCTTCCTCAGACTCCTGAGTATTGGAATTATAAGAAGGCATGAGCTGCCATGCCCAGTTTGAAAACATTCTTGAGGTAAAAGAATTTGTATCTATTTCCAAGTCTTTTTGTTTTCTTTAGTCCCCTTTCCATTCCCCAAAGATAAGTATGTCAACATCACGTGATTTTGGCACCAGTACAAGGAAAGACAAATGTGGAGTCAGAGAAAGGCCAGTGCTCAGAGGATCCATTCATTGCTGACCAGACAGGAATCCCACCGTGCAGTGGATCTATCCTCTTTGGAGACTTGATTGACTCTGTATGGAGTCAGGTGATGGACACCGTCCATACTGATCCTCAGTGAGGCCCTTCTTATACCTTCCTCACTACTGTTAGCGCTTTCCTCCAAAGCCTTGTCCTCTCTACCATTATTCCTCCTTGTTTCTCTCCAAAGTATTTACCTCCCAACTCAGAACTGTAGGGACCATAAAGGTGAGGAGAGAGAATAGATAACTATGGAAGGCATAAGGCCAAGGAATCTCCTTTCCATAGGCTTCCATTCACTCAGCAGACATCCCCACATGCCTGCCCTGGACCAGCTACTGTGACTAGCTCCCAAGGGTCACTTATGTCATGGCCTTTAGAACTCAGTCTAGGAAGAAATTTGGGGAAAAAAAGTTAAACCGACTATAATAAAAAGTTTCTATATGGCTTCCCAATGTGGTTCTGAATTAGATTTTTTCAAGGTATCTGATACAAACTCAGATTTTCTTGGCTCTCTCAGTTGTGTTGAAATGGAGCCTCCCAGGGTGGGACCTAGTAGTCTGTATTAAAACCGTTCTTCAGGAGATTCTGTTAACCTGGGTCCCAGACCTCCTCTGGAAAGCACTGCTCTGGTAGGTGCATGCATGATGGACAGTAGATAAAAAAAAAGGAGGTGCTACCGGGCGGTGGTGGCGCACGCCTTTAATCCCAGCACTCGGGAGGCAGAGCCAGGAGGATCTCTGTGAGTTCGAGGCCAGCCTGGGCTACCAAGTGAGCTCCAGGAAAGGCGCAAAGCTACACAGAGAAACCCTGACTCGAAAAACCAAAAAAAAAAAAAAAAAAAAAGGAGGTGCTTCCTCAATCTGCTTCTGTAAAGGTCATCCCAACATCTGTCTCTGTGGGTTCACATGTTTCAGACCTTGTCTGCTTAGGCAAATTATCTGACTTGTAATTGCCATCCCATCAGCTACCATTCGCAGATTACCCCAGGAGGATGGTTGCTTTTGTCTATGTGGTGTTAGAAAAATAAAATTACACCACGTATTGCACAGCTATAGAAGTCTCTGACTTTAATGTACTGTGATTTCGGTTCATGCTTTGAGCTTAATGGCAATGTGCTTTAACACCTGCTCTGTGATACATTTTGGAATGTGTTCAGGAGCCTACTACCTACTATGCATAATTTAAAAATATAGGTGCCATGTGTCATTTAATGGAGGAGAAAACCAACTGTAGACTGACTAACCTTGTTTGCTCTTTCATTAACAGGCTCTTTTAAGTTAATTGTCACTAAGGCCAAAATAACATTTTCATGAAGGACCATTCCCCAGAACCAACCCCAAAGTCCAGATCTCAGTCCCGGCCATTTATTGACTTATCTAAAACCTTTTTTTTTTTTTGATAAATAGGTCGTGTAACCCTGGCGAGGATCATTTCTCCCTGTTTGACTTGCAGATTGAAAGTTGCAAGAGGCAGAAGTTCATTACGTTACCCTTTTCTTTCAGCTCAGAAGCATCATGTACAGAAAGGGTGGAAGTGCACTTGTGTGAGGGTAAAAGGAGAAGGATGGCAAATCTGCTGACTCTGACATTTCTACAGCTGCCACACACTGCAGTCTCTTCTCCTCTCTCTTTTGTGTCCTGTGGGTGACTCTGGTTACTTTCGGTAACTCGCGACTTAGGCACTGGATAATTTATTCTGGGACTCTCTGCCTACCACTGAGGCTATTATAAACCTCTTGAAAATTCCTCACTCTATTCCTATTTTCTTCTTTGTAACATGGAGCTATTATCTGCGTGATGGGTCACATCCACATAGTAATTCTTACTCATGTTGCTTGCCAAAGATCTTAGCTTTGAAAGATGTCTTATTGTTGATAAACTCTCCTGCATCCCCACCCCAGTTTTCATGTAAAAGAAGGCATACGATTACTATTACTTATAATAATAGTTTGTGCTTATTGGTGATTCCTGTGCACTGTGCTAATTGGTATTACTGCCCTTCCAACTTTATACCAAAAGAAATTGCAGCATGCTAGTGAGTTGACATAAGAATTCAATCTCAGGCTGAGAGTGGTGACCCTTGCCTGAAATCCAAGTACGTGTAAGGCTGCAACAGAAGGATCTCCGTAAGATGGAGGCAAGCCTGGCCATGTAGCAAGACATTATTTTCAAAAACAGTAAGTAAATAAACCCTCAAGCTCAGGAAATTGGGCTCCAGATCCCCCACTCCAAACTATATCCTCTGAATGGCAGGTGCGACGTTGCCCATATCCCTCCTTAACATTTGCCAAACCACCGCTGCACAGAACTACTCTGGATTCATCAGTTTTATGTATGGGATTTTCACTGATATTTAAGATGGGCAAATTGTTTATTGCATAAGCTACCATAATATATGAGATGCAAATTACATACAATATATTCATTAACATGACTCTTAGGGAGCTTTTCTTGGCTTCATGTAGCAACATACCATAAAACTATTATTTTCATATAAAACGAGGTCATTTATAATAAAACGCAAAGACATGCCAATACTGCAGCATACAATGAATTTCAGTCATCATTTAGCGTAAGTTAAGCAATATCTGAGCCGCTTGGCATATACGGAGCTCTTTTCTTATTGCCTCTCTGATGCTGAATATATTGACACCGTAAGTTTACTAAGTGGCACACGATGGTCCCCTCATGGGTATGATATGTAAGATGCTGTAAATTGCAGGGCACATCATTGCTTCTATGCCTTTATGAAATATGTGATGACATGCCAGCCTATGCAAGATCAATTTAATTTCAGGTATGTTATAATGTGAAAAATATCATCTCTGAATTGATAAAATGGTTGTATTTATTTCTTTTGTTAGATTACCAGTCTTAAATTTTTATCTTATTAAATGAAAATACAACTCAACCTCAGTTGATAGAGTCCTGGTTAAGAATATGAATCATTTTAGGGTGGGTCCCACTGTAGGCAAGCTTTATGATATTAGACGATATTTCCTCTGCCTTTTAGTTGAATCGTTTATACCTTTTGTTTAATGCCGGATTGTGAAAATGACATAGAGTCATGTGCATAAAATTTTTTGACCCGTAAGACAAAAATTTTTGTATACAAAGCAATCTTAAGTGCTTATATTTTTATAGTCAGACAGGAAAATAAAATAGGAAGGCTATGAATGTTTTTTTTCAGATACAGGAAGTGGTCACAATTTTTTGATACTCATCTATCAGAAGCAACTCTGCCCTATTCTCCTTGCATATGATCTTAGCCCATGAATTATTTCAACCAATGAGAAATTAAGGAACAAGGTGTAAGCAAAAACTTGAGAAGTATTTTTCCTATCTTTCTGTGCATGAATCCTCAGGTCCTGAAAGACGTCACCCCAGCTGACATGAAACCACCATTAAATAAAGGAGAGTGATACTACCCCCATACGAAAACATTGCCAAATGTCAATAATGTGTGTTAGGTCATCCCGAACTAACTAGTGCTCTAAGAACTAATTGCCTGACTGAAACTTTGTTAGTCAACCAAAGAAAGCATGGAAATTCTGCATGGCTGAGTCTTCCACACATTTCTTATCCATGTAATTATGCACATGCTGTTTTAAAACTCAAGGTTTGGGCTAGCACCAGCTCTTACTTGTTATGCAAAAAAGCTAACTGATAGAACCCTTGATGTATACTGTTGATCAAACCATGGGTGTATACTATTTCCTTGAGGCTGTTTTGACTGACTGTTTTTGCCAACATGAAGAAATTTTATCTTTATTTATTGGTTTTATTTGTATTCTCATTAAAGCTGAACATGTGTAAAGTCCTAATTTAAGTGTATTAAATACTTTAGCTAGATTTGAAAGCTTTTCAAACTTTCTCCTTTGAGGGATTAACACATTATAATTCCTCTGAGTTATAACTTGAAAGTTAGAAATGTTTTCAATAAGAAAAAATACGTTCTAAATGGTGACTTACAATAGTATTGCTATACTTTGACTACAGTTTTGGAAAGACTATATTGGACATAGAAAGAATCAAGTTAATACATCACAATGTAACAGTTGTCTTATAGAACCTGCTTCATTTTTTTTTTCAATAATTAAAGGTTGTTTAAGCTTAGTGTCAATAAAACCAAAACATATGTGAGCCTGGAGGAATAGTCCAAAATGCTTGATAGTGTTAAAAATACAGAGACATAAACTCACTGTAAACACAGATCTCAGAAGGATGTTTACATGTGTACAGCACTCTCTCAGAAGGCCTCACTCTTCTAACACCAGGTTAAGAAGTTCAAACCTTGCTGAACCTTGAGAACTCAAATCAATCTTTTCCTGAAGATCTTTGAAGTCTGTAGAGAGTTGATTTGTGTAATGCCCTCTCAGGAAAGCTGGACATCATGAAGATACAAAACGATGCTTGTTAAAAGTATTGTTTTTGAAACTAATACTAACCCCCTCCCCTCAAGGGGACAGTGCCATAAAACAGCAGGAACACACGGTCTCTTTTGCTATGTGTTAGTGACTAACATTAATTTATCATATTTACTTTAAATTATATAGTTTAGCATTTTCAGAACTTTGAGTATATGGAAATACGTTCCCACAATTAGAGTCAGCTTCCTCTGCCTTGATATAAATTTTATTTGATAAAGAGTTGACTGCAAGGTTCACTCTGATTTAAAGTGTAAAATACATTTACAGGGACCCATCCTTATTGTTATGGAATTATTTTTACTGCTACTGGTAATAGCAGCACATGGAACTATTTGTGAATATGTATATCATTTTTTCCCACTGGAGAATAACTTCAAGGAGGAACAAGCCTGTGTCGAAACACTTGAGATTCTACACGACAACTTACTTTTCTATTGCTGTGGCAAAATACCATGATGAAAGCAAGTTATAGCAGGAAGAGTTTACCTTGGCTCCTAGTGGCAGAGGGTTAGGCATAATGGCAAAGACAGCATGGCAGTGGGTGCCAGATGTGGTAGCTGGAGCTGGAAGCTCAGAGCTCACATCTGGAACTGCATGGAGAAAGTAGAGACTGAGTGAGACAGAGAGAAAGAGATGGAGAGACAGAGATAGAGTGACAGAGACAGAGAGAGGGAGAAAGACAGAGATAGGGAGAGAAAGACAGGGAGAGAGGGACAGAGAGAGAGAGAGACAGAGAGAGAGGCAGAGACAGAGGCAGAGATAGGAAGAGACATGGAGACAAGGAGAGAGAGACAGGGAAAGAGATAGAGATAGGGAGAGATGCAGAGATAGGGAAAGAGAGACAGAGACAGGGAGAGAGGGTCAGGAGAAAGACAGAGGGAGAGACAGAGAAAGGCAGAGATAGGGAGAGAGACAGTGACAAGGAGAGAGAAACGGAGACAGGGAAAGAGACGTAGACAGGGAGAGAGACAGAGAAAGAGACAAGGAGAGAGAGAGAGGGAGAGAAACAGAGATTGAGAGAGAGATGGAGAGGTAGAGATGGAGAGACAGAGATGGGGAACACAGAGACAGACAGGGAGAAATACAGAGATAGGGAGAGAGACAGAGACAAGCAGAGAGAGACAGAGAGGGAGAGAGAGGCAGAGGGTGAGAGTGTAAGGCAGGGAGAGGATGAGAGAGTGAGGCAGGGAGAAAGAGACAGACAGGGAGAGAGATGGAGACAGAGAGCAAGACAGGAGAGAGAGGGATTGGGAGGCAGGGAGAGAGAAAGAGAGAGAGATGGAGAGGCGATGAGAGGCAGAGAGTAAAGCAGGGAGAGAGGCGGGGGAGAGTGAGAGCAAGAGAGAGCCACCAACGGGACCAAGTATTCAAACATCTGAGCCTGTGGGAGACAGTCTCATTGAAACCATCACAGATTATTTCTCTCATGGCACCTGTGTCCTTCAGTAACAGTTATGGCCCATCACAAACATACGGCAAACCCCTTCTGTGAGACATCAGCATCTCTACAGCTTAGCTGTTGACCGACGTACTTGTACATACGTTTTTTTTTTTTTTCTAGCTTTGGAATCTTCCCTCCTACTCCCTGTTGATGAATAGCTGCATAGGGAGGTCAAAGAGTCGGCTTAAAACAAAAGCTCTGAGAACAGCCTTCTCTCTCTGGAGGATAATTCTAGGTAAGAAACGATTCTTTTTCTAATCTGCACATCCTAGATTCTCACATATGAATCCAAATAGAAGTCTTCCTCTGGTGCCAGGGGCCTGGATTAGAAATTATTAACAGTCATTTAATGAAACAGTAATTTGGAGGACCCTGTAAAAGATGGGATACAAAATATAAGCATCTAAAAAAAAATTCTGTCACAATTCTTATTTGCCTTCTCAGATCGTCAGGTGAGATTTTCAGATACATAACTTCACAATTTTTTTTTTAATAATTAAGGAAAATACTGAGCTGAAAACCAAAGAACCTATGTGATTCTATCAAGAAGCTTCTAGACTGTATGTCACCCACTCCTTGTTTGTCTAATTCTTTATCGTTTACAAAGGAAGGCTCATCTTAATATTGTGCACCAAAAATGAGTTAGTAATACGACAGTTTCCATCACACTGACACATGTGTGTCATTAAATATTTATGTGTCCCCATCTCTTTACGAGTTCCTGACTTCTTTGAAAATGCATACTTATACCTTTATCTTTGGTGGCTGGCATATCATCGGTTGCATAATGTTCCAATTATCTATTACTGCATGACAAAATGTCCCCGAATTTAGTAGCTTAAAACACATGTCTCATTTCTCAAAACTTTATGAGTTGATGGGCAGCCTCCTTCTGCGATGCACCATGAGCTGGGCCAGACCCCGAGAGTCCGGGAAGGCCTCATTCACAGATATGTCAGACAGTGTTGGCTGTTGGCTGGGCACCTCAGTCCTGCACATGCTCGCTCTCCTGCCAGTAATGTAGACAGGCTTCCCTGGAGTAAGAAGGCTGCTTTCCAAGAGCGTGATACACAAGCTGCCAGGGCTTGCAAAGGCTGGGCCCAGACCTGGCACAGTGTCACGTTTTCTGCATTCTGTTCATCACAGAATAAGTTACCAAGCTAGACCAGATCCAAATGGAGGAAATAGTTCATCTCTAGAATGAAGAGACAGCAAGCCACTTCTAACATGGGAAAATTTTGTCATTACAGCAGTCTTTAGTCAGTTAGTTTTAATAAATGTTTTTGGTTTAATGAGGGAACGGGCAATGGGATGCCCATCATCTAGATGAAAATCAAAACTTTAAAGATATTTTAGAAAGAGAACATGTGCATTTTTCTCTATATTTCTTTCCTCTCGTTGCCTCTACCTCTATTTCATTCATTAAGGAGTTTTGAATAATGAATTAGCACTTGCCAGAAATCAAATGAAATAACTGTCATTCCAGACAGAGGGAACAGTCTCCGCTAAGATTTAAGTAATGAAGTTCCATGATGGGTTTTCAGAACAGTGAGTAAATGACTGTGGCTGAGGGTACATGACATACATAGAGGATTGGTAAGGGATGAATGTGTTGGGAGGAGTCTGATGTCAAAGTAAAAAGACTTGCATTGTTCTTTAGGCAATGAAGAGATGCTGGAGGACTTGAAATAGGACGGCATTGTGATGAGCTTTTCATGTTTATTTCATGCATTTCTAAGCTCTCTCTTCCTAAAACTCCATCTAGGACAGCCATCAAGTGATCGCCTTCAAAATACATACTGGAATTGATTACAGGAAAGAATTGCATTAGGTTGCCTTCTAAATAATGATGTCTATACCCAAAAACCTGGCATCTCTCAGTCTTGGTCAGAGAAGTTTCGTTTTGCATTGGGCAGCAGTTAATGGAGAGATGTATAACTGGTAAAAAGTAGAAGACTCCATGCTGAGTCCTAAATGGGACATAAATATTTACACCACCATCACTCAAGGCTCAGGGGACACTGTGGAAGAGGACTTCAAAAACTAAGTAATGGAGGATGGGGAAGGCCCTGTAAATGCTGTCTTCTGGACATGGTTGTTGATCATGGTCCCACAGATCCTGTATTTACCCGAACAAGACCCACACAGGCTCAAAACAAATCATAGCATAGATGGGGTAGGTGATCTCTGTTCCCTACTCAATACTAAGGAGCCATGACAGTGGATAGTAGCCACTGGTAGGTTACCATGCTGCAACCGATGGCCCCACACCCCTACACCTATTGGCAGCTCTAACTGGACTTAGGTTATCACACACAACATATGAAGTTGGGGGGGAAATATGGAGAAAGATGGGAGGGGGAAATAGGAAATGGGGTAGATATGATCGTATTTCCTTATATACATAATTGAAATAAAAACACTAAGGGATATTTATTTCGTGAATGAGGATGTTCATATAAGCCAGGTGACTTAGAAAGCTAAGTGGGAAGGAGATCATTGACTCATGGAGGGAACTCTGTCTCTGCTTGCTGACCTGTGACACAGAGAAATCAATTAACATAAAATTTACCCAAATCATCTTTTGTAAAGAAAAGTGTTTGTTGCTAAGATTATATAACTCATGTATTTTTGTCCTCAAAGACATACACTAAAAATATTTTCTTATTCATTTATTTATGTAATTAGATGTAAGCTGCCTTCATGAATTATTCCTACTATGTTATAAATATTTAACTTTTGTCATTTTACTTGTTCACTTTATCTCTGTGAATTTTGGTCTACTTAAACTTAAGCCTTTTCTTGTATATTTCACTTGCATCAGTCATAGTATGGCTGATGAAGAGAGACTGAACTCAGTTTTACAACCTCATCATCTCTAAAATTTCCATCGACAAATTTGGTGTGTACTTGCAAAAAAAAAAAAAAAAAAAAAGAAGAAGAAAAAAGTTAGCCAAAAAGCAAGAAGCAAGTACATGAAAAGAGCCTTTTTGGGTGTATCCTTTTCTAAAAAAGAACTATGGTTTGGGGGCTGGAGAGATGGCTCAGCACTTGATGCTTTTGCAGAGAATCTGGGCCTTTGGTATCCAATATCCACTTGGCAGCTCATAACTATCACTTCCAATACTAGAGACTTTCCCCACCCTCTTCTGGCTTCCAAGGGCACCAGATACGTGCACAGCGTACTTATATCCACAAAAGCAAATACACTTAGATTTATTTATTTTTACTTTTTATAAGTGTATTTTTTTTAAAAAAAGTATATTTGATTAAGGAACCTGTGTATCTATCCCAATTTCAGAGATAATAAAATCTTTTATGGACAATAAATGTGAACCCAGAGGAAAGACAGATACAGTGATTTTTTTTTTCAATATTGAGCTACTTCCAATACCTGACATATGGGTTCTTTGGTCACTGACCCTTAACTAGCCAGTTTCCTATTTCAAAAAAAGCTTTTTTAATGCTTTGAACCTGAACCTGACAAAGAAATACACATTTCTCCTTAAGATCACCTGAACATCAAGGCCATTGGCCAAGACCAGACTCATAAAGAAAGGCTCTTCTGAGATAATAAGAGCACCCAGCATCAAGCACCAACAGGTAGCCTCCTCCTCCTCACTATTCTACAGATTAGAAACAAATTTCACCAGGCTTTAGAGAAGAATATAAAATTCGCTCAGGTTCTTTTTATAGACTATCACTTCCCTAAATCAATGCAAAGATTGTTTTTAGGGGCTGGTGATGAGGGAGATTAAAAGATGATTCTTTTTAATAATTCTCTCTTGTCAAAAGTGAATGTAATGACTTTGTAAATGAATCCTTGAATCTCCTAGAGGATTTGGGGATGACTAAAGTCAAGTGAACCCTTCCTATTATCATTCTGGTGTTTAATCCTCTCCCTCCTTTTTGCCCTTCCAAGAAGTCCTTTTTTACATCTCACATAGCCTTAGTTGTTATTATACTTTATTTTAATCACTGGAATGTACTCAGCATGCTTTTTCGTTCATCATGTTCAGATACAAATTCTCCCTGGAGGTAATGCTAGGCAGCATTGGAATGTGATAATCCCAATATTAATGGAGTTCCTCTCTGCTTTTCTATTACCAAGAATCCAGTTGACTATTAATTTGTGATCACCTTGTCAAAGGTCAACTGAGCTAGTTCCTTGCAACTGTTGGAACAAGCTGTGTGCGATATTCAGTCCCTCCACTGTCTGCCTGTTTGTGGGTTCATACAGGCCTGCTAAGCTCACACTCCTCTACGAACTCCAACTACACATTCTGATCCCTACCTTAAGATGATGCTGCATGATAGCAATGCAGACTGCTTCTTCCTATTTCTCTGATTCCACGGAGGGAGCTTCCCCTCCCCTTTTTTTATTCCCACCCTATTGCCCCGTTGCTTCACAGCCATGTTTCAAGAGAGGGAGGAAAAACTGATTCATGAAAGAGTAACAAGATACTCGATTTGCTATGAAGTCTGCCAGTCCGCAGAGCGCTTCAGCTTCCTTCTGCCTTTGAGTAGATAATGTGTTAACCTGCAGGTGGGGCCTGTATAGCAATGGCTATGACACAGTGGGTACTTTACATTTAAGGATGTAGGGTTAACAAGTCCACTTTGTTAACCACCCTAAGCTGGTGCTCTCCAACCTAGCCTTCAACAGCAACAGATGTGACATAGTGATCATCTCTTGATACGTCGATTCTCTCTCACTGTAATGGAACAGACACGGGGCAATCAGAATGTGTTCATTTACCATTTCTGTCCTTAAACAACTATGACTGAAGCTCTTGTCTGTACAATGTAGGACTTCCCATACTGCCCCTGCTCCGAGATAAGAATGACCTCACTGCACTGAGCTCCTTTGCTTTAGTTAACAGTCTCGTAGTAGTTCTACCTGTCTAAGTGGAAAGGAAAGCACTGTGATGGAGTCATGTGTAATGATACATGTAGGATGGTCATAGATGAGGACAAACAAAAATGTGGAAACCTAAGGACGTGATTTATTTTAAACTACCCTCCTGGAGCCCTTTTTCTTCTGAATGAAGGGAAGTAGAAGGGTAGTGAACAACTGCTTTCTACTTTATTTCTGAAATCTTTCATCCAGAGAATCCTTTTGCTTGAGATCTTTTATTTATGTCCAAAAGCTAAAAATGATGTTGCTGTAGAGAAAGTGAAGATGAAAAGGTACCATCACCTAACACCTTTTCTTCCACTATGGGGCCTTGTGATATCCAGAGAACAAGTGGCTTATGCTTATCTTTGGTACCCGAGGGGAAGATCACTGTATAGGAACTGAGCCCAGGAGAATGTGTGTCTACAAACATCTCCATGAACAAAGAGCATTTGAACTGTCCAATTCATTTTTTTCACCCCCTGCTGGAGTCCACTAAACTCTTAAGGGCTTTTTTGAGTTATAGAATCAAAGATAATATTTTAAAAGTGGAAGATGACCCAATCTCTGAATTCCTAGGGTATCTCATCTCAACATCCCATTCTTTCATTTTCTACACAGTCTAAAATAGCACACCTGGCTTAGAGCTGAGAATCAATGAATGTTTAATGACTGAATGAGTGAATGAAAAGATACGTATAAATTGATAGCTGTCCCTGGGAGCAGGGGAAGGACAGGAACCAGACATGTGCCACATAACAAAGAGTGTGATTCAGAAAGTTTGTTCATTGGCGTTTCAATGCTCAGAAAACTGTGGCTGTAATTACCTCCTCCATCTTTCAAAGGTAAATTTTGACAAAGAGAAAATCCTGTCTCTGCTAGAATACGATTCTCCCCTGCTGGAAACACCTGTTCTGACAGATTTGGCTTCTTTTCCCTACAAAGGCATTGTGAGGAGACAACCCACAGGCTTTCCAGAGCAACAGGTACAAGGGAAACTGTGGCTTCATTTACATGACAAACTGCTTGTTGTAAGGAAAGGTTCTTTTTCAGGTGCGTCTAAGTTTCTGGTTTGAGCCACTGTTTTGTTTTATTTTTATTTTTCCTTTTATATTGAAAACAAATTATCGACCCTCTTTAAAACATTAAATGTCACTTTCCCGTGTCTATTCCATCGTACCATAGTGTCATGCCACACCCTAAACCGACTGGTACAGAAAAGTCTATGCACCTAATAGTTGCTTGTTATTATCCTACCATATGTTCAGTCTACAAGATGTCAGTTGAAGTATCTCATGTACCACAACAAATTCACTCGAGCATTATGGGAATATTTGAGCATTTGAGGAAATCTCAACACTTATTAAATATTGTCCATTGTCCTACCTCGAGGCACTCCACACTTTCATGTTGGATTGAGCTGCCTTCAACTATGTCATAGATATACAACTGTGCCTAGACATAGTCCAGTCTCCTACATCAAGGCACTCCATACTTTCATAGTAGATTGACTACTTTCAGCTATGTCGTAGATACACAACTGAGCCTTGGGAAGAGAGCTACACTGAAACACGAACATGGTAGGAAAGTACTCATGGAATTGTGTGTGAGAGCCGGTCATGTCCAATCTACCTCCAAAATCCGAGGAGACGACGTACAGGATCTCTAAGTGCTCACATTCCATATGCTACTCTTTGTGGTTACTTTTAAAAGTGATTTTTTTTTCAGCTGTATCAAGTTGCTTGCAGGAAAATGGATACAGCTAGAGATAACTATGTTAGAGGAATTGAGTTTCAGAAGGACAAATAGTGTATGTTTTCTCTTGCTTGTGAATAGTAAACACTGTAGATACAAAGTATCATATATGTATTGATGAAAAGAAGTAGAAGGGAAACTTGGGGAAAGGGAGCTATTAGGAAGAGAAAAGAGTGAGGAAGGGGAGAGAAATGGAGGTGAGGAAGTGTGCTCAAAGCATATTGTATGCTTGAAGGAAAATGGACTTACATGCAAAACTTCTTTAAAAAAACAGTGAAGATCAAAGGGAAGTAAAAAGAAAAAATACATTTCTAATTGTTCCTTCAATATCTATATGTTGAGTATGTATTTCCAATGTTAAGTTGATACTACTTATTCAGGCTACCTGGGCATACATGCTTCAT
Source organism: Peromyscus nudipes (assembly GCA_902168325.1). Lineage (NCBI taxonomy): Eukaryota > Metazoa > Chordata > Mammalia > Rodentia > Cricetidae > Peromyscus > Peromyscus nudipes. The sequence goes on from CABHPH010172522.1 coordinate 22,788, forward strand.
TAACTCGCCTCTGAGACACTGCAGTCATGGTAGAAGCCAGATAGTGTTTAGTTTCTGTGGAAGACTCACAGTAATGGAAAGATGGCACATGCAGGTGTCTGGTTTATCAGAGGAAGACGGTGTGCTTCATAAACAACAGAAGCACAGGGCATGCACTGCTGCTGGATTGGCTGGCAAGAGAGCCTGGAGATATATGCATGGCTTCAATTGTCCTCTCTCCTGGGTCATAGTGCACACACTTCCCCTCCTGGTCCTAGAACCATCTGATAGTGTACAAGAGGCACCGCAGAACCAAAGAGCTCAAAAAGCAGGCTTCCAGGGGGAGTGTTACTAGGTACCTTTCTTTTCTTACAGTTGTCTCAGTGAAGAGCCCTCAGGATCCAAACTAAAGGCACAGAGAACCTGTCAGCCTTGCTGCTGTGATAAGCCATGCCAACAGTTTGGAACAAACACTGTTCCAAACTGTGGGACCCATTGTCACAAAGTGACATCATCTATCAGTGCATGTGATCCTTTGATCAAAGATGTGAATACACATCCTAAGTTTGCCAAACAACTTGGGGAAATTAACTTACTTGGACTTTTACGATGTAACTATTGTCATAGTAAAAGTATTGGAAAAACTACTCATCCCTGAGATATTATGTTCTGAAAAATCTGTATACTGCTGCCTTGTGACTTTAACTTGGTAAAAACATCACTACATGTTGATATGAGAAGCAGCACAGAGCAGAATTGTATGGAAACTGGGCCTTGTCTTTGAGTCGTGTCATGAAACATGGGATGAACTACCAGAACACAAAGGCTGTGAAAGAGAGATTAGCTTGATTTCTTAACCATTTATCTACAAAACAAGTAACTATATAGCATGTACTTGACCTATTTTTTTTTAAAAAAGAAGCAAATGTAAATCTTGAAATGAATGGAGGTTAGAAAGGAAAAAAATAAAAAACTTCAAAACAATAGTAACTATTGGATCAATCATGTGCTAGGACCAAAGGGGTTAGAGTATGGATCGATGGTGGACAGTTTGCCTGGTATGTGTGATGTCATACTTTCAGTTCTCAGTACCATGAGGAATAGGATAAATCATTTCAGGGATCATGTATTAGTCTAAAAAAATTTTTCATTTTATATTTTTGATGTCCCTAAAAATTCTGTCTTTCATCCTCATCTTCTCTCACTTAAGCTAGACTGCTTATCAACATTATATATCCAACCTAGAAATCAGGTGATGGTATTACTCTTTCCTAATAGACCTCTTGACTATCACACAGTCAAAACTATGTTGCTGTAAAGTCATAAATTGTCACCATTATCTCCCAAATGCAGTTCCACTCTTCAAGAGCTTCTGTTTTCAGTCTCCATGTCACCATTCATATTTAATTAGTATTTATTTCTCTGACTCTCAGTGTTTAGCCTGTGTTGCATATTTATGCACACCACATGTGTGCAGAGCACATAGAGGCCAAGAAAAGACACTGGATCTACTGGAACTGGAGTTAGAGATGGTTGCGAAAAACCATGTGGGTGCAGGAACCTGAATCCAGGTCGTCTGCAGAAGCAGCAGGTTTTCTTAGCCATTGAAGTCTCACTCCAAACCCTCAATCTTCATATTTTGGCATACTGGAATGACCACTATTATTTCCTGCAGTTGTAATGGACTAAAGGCTGCCCCATGTAACCTCTAAAAGTATTTTGCCTCTGGGCAGAACATCCAAACATTTTTATTTTTTGGTCTTATTTCTCCAGTCCTGTTATATGTCTCATACTTGCTTAACACAGCACTTCCTGCCATTCTGTGTTATGCCCACATGATTTCTCTACCTGAAATGTCATATCCATATTTTCTGTTCAGTTCTCACATACATTTAAGTCCAGGTTTGTCTCTTCATAGAGTTTTAGCAGAGATCAAGTCTAGGTGAGGCCTGGGGTCAGTCCAGTAGGTCAGTTGGTAGGTTGGTCGTTCCTTCATTCATTTGTTTGGTCAGTCAGCCAATTTCTTCATCCATCCATCCATCCATCCATCCATCCATCCATATATCCATCCATATATCCATATATCCATCTATCCATCCATCCATCCATCCATCCATCCATCCATCCATCCATCCAT